>SJYO01050590.1:20354477-20527848 GCA_006410555.1 Capra ibex | reverse complement strand
CCCTCTTTATAGTTATTGGAGTCTATACGTCTACTGTGGTGGGAATACCGTCTTTCACTTCTCCTTGATTTTTCGGAGAACTACTTTCACTTTCACCTTTCACTTTTTCAACCGAATTTCGAGTTGTAAGTCTTTTACTTCTAGTACCGTAGACCGGGGTAGTGAAGTACCCTTTATCTACCCCTTTATCACCTTTGTCACAGTCTGAAATAAAAACCCGAGGTTTTAGTGACGTCTACCATTGACGTCGGTACTTTAATTTTCTGTGAATGAGGAACCTTCTTTTCAATACTGGTTGGATCTATCGTATAAGATTTCGTCTCTGTAATGAAACGGCTGATTCCAGGTAGATCAGTTCCGATACCAAAAAAGTTATCAGTACATACCTACACTCTCAACCTGACACTTCTTCCGACTCGTGACTTCTTAACTACGAAAACTTGACACCACAACCTCTTCTGAGAACTCTCAGGGAACCTGACGTTCCTCTAGGTTGGTCAGGTAAGACTTCCTCTAGTTGGGACCCTAAAGAAACCTTCCTTACTACGACTTCGACTTTGAGGTCATGAAACCGGTGGAGTACGCTTCTCAACCGAGTGACCTTTTCTGACACTACGACCCTCCCTAACCCCCGTCCTCCTCTTCCCCTGCTCTCTCCTACTCTACCGACCTACCGTAGTGACTGAGCTACCTGTACTCAAACTCACTTGAGGTTCTCAACCACTACNCCTCTTCCCCTGTTCTCTCCTACTCTACCGACCTACCGTAGTGACTGAGCTACCTGTACTCAAACTCACTTGAGGTCCTCAACCACTACCTGTCCTTCCGGACCACGCCACGCTAAGTACCCCAGCGTTTCTCAGCCTGTACTGACACGCTGACTTGACTTGACTACCCGTGAACGGTAGATGGAGATGTCCCTAATTTAGTGTATGATAATATCGACGACTGGAAGTTGTGGGGGACATTTCTCAAATCTCACCTCTTACCTTTACTCCGGGAGACACGAGACCCCTTTTTGACCTTCCTATTCAGAAGTCTATCGGTAAAAGTCCTCGGATAAAATACACGGATTAAGAACATAGAGAAGCATAGATCTTTTCGTGATTTTAGGAAGTACGACGACGACGAACATTCAGCGAAGTCAACACAGGCTGAGACACGCTGGGGTATCTGCCGTCGGGTGGTCCGAGGGACAGGGACCCTAAGAGGTCCATTCTTGTGACCTCACCCAACGGTAAAGGAAGAGGTTACGTACTTTCACTTTTCACTTTCACTTCAACGAGTCAACACAGGTTGAGAGGTGCTGGGGGACCTGACGTCGGATGGTCCGAGGAGACGGGTACCCTAAAAGGTCCGTTCTCATGACCTCACCCCACGGAAAGGAGCACTGGTTGTCTTTCGAAGTACTCTGATCGTCTTTGGAAGATCTTTTGTATACAAAAACTAATGTACATAAGGTTGAAGTGGTTTTAATACACATATAACGGAAAAGGGACGATGGGGAAACCTCNGAGGTACTGGGGGACCTGACGTCGGATGGTCCGAGGAGACGGGTACCATAAAAGGTCCGTTCTCGTGACCTCACCCCACGGAAAGGAGCACTGGTTGTCTTTCGAAGTACTCTGATCGTCTTTGGAAGATCTTTTGTATACAAAAACTAATGTACATAAGGTTGAAGTGGTTTTAATACACATATAACGGAAAAGGGACGATGGGGAAACCTCGTCAAAAAGTCTCGATAGACTCCACAGAGGGTCCGACGTCAGAAGTAAAACGGAGTCCATTTTGAATTGAGCGTTGAGAGTGTAATATGTAAAAAAATTCAGCTGTTATACTTCAATCCCCTGTGTCTATAAGTCAGGTATTGTCGTGGAGAGTTTTGGAAAAGTACAAGACCTTCGTCTTGATAGTCAAAACCGTTGAGTACAACTCTGTATGATATTTAGTATAACCTATCAATCCCGGTGATGACAGTTATCTTTCTACTTGTACCGGTTATTTACTTGATAAAAGAGTATTACTATTGTACAAAGATGTAGACACGACTGTGGGGGTCGTGTGGTCATCCAAGGTTACTACAATTTTATAGTGCACATATACGATGGTCACTTTATCTTCTGTAAATTTGTGTCATAGACTTAACCGTCTTGCTGAGTCCTTTTTGGACCGTAGGAAGTCGTGTACACCCCTCGTCTAAAAATTTATGCGTGTAGATAGATTAATCTTTTTTCGTCCCTTTTTATAATTATAGGATGCGTATACGTCCTTAAAGTTAATAGAAAACGTTATACAACATTAAAACGTACAATGATTTGTAACAATAAAAATTAGTAATTTAGTACTAAGTAGAACTCTTTGAAATTAAAGACATCTGAAAAGGTTTCAAAAGGAAATAATCTTACGTAATTGTCTTTATCGATGTATCGTACACACACACTCTCTCCCTTTTCTACCTCTTTCCTTGTACATACACTCTTGTAAATCTATAAATAACGGAGTACCTAAATCTTCGATTATTTAAAAAATTTATATACTCTTCTCCATTCCCTTATTCACAAAAGAATAAATACAGTGAAACCGGACACTATTGTAACATGTCATAATTCTCTTTGGTAACAATCCTAGTGAGTTGGTCCTTCATTTAATACAAATCCAGAGGTGTCAGAGTGACTTTACCTTCGATCTCCGTTAGTAGTTCATTAAGTTACTTAAAGTTTTGTTAACGGTCTCAAAAGGTGAAGGTGTCACAAATTTCCGTCCACTCGGTAAGATTTAATCCCTCTTTGTTCTCCGTAGATACTGGGATTATTTTTAATATGAGATGGAACAAGAATAAAAGGACCTACTCAGATATAGATAAGAAAACCAAAAGGGACTTAAATAGAAGTGTTTTTGTTTTTGTGTGTATGTTCACACTTTCACTAGGATACACAGAGAATACTATGTTCTTAAAGTAACGAACCAAAGGACATGAGGGGGAAGGGTGGACGGTATACGTGCGTACATTAGTCGAGTGTTTAATGGTAAATAGAGACTTAATGTCTTATACAAACTAGATTGAGATCAAGAATTTTATTACCAAGGGTTTGAAACAGGAGAGTGATCTCATTGACACCTTCAAGACCTTGCAAACTCAAAGTTTTGTGGTCATCCCTATCAAAATTAAGATGTTCATACCCGTCATATTATAAAGGGAACTCAGGATTTCAATTTATTGTCCTTTTTAATCAGTCAGAACGAGAAACTAAAATATATGCACTCTTTCCGTTTTACAGAATGTTTTATAAACGATGGTGAAAAGGGAGAGTTTGAGTACTGTCTATAGAAATTAACCAGTACTGTTAGAAAGGTTATTGAAGTCAGTCAGACTCTTAGGAGTAATGTCGTGCTGACCATCGATGATCGTTGGTAAACCTCCTTTCTTAGTTTGGATAAACGGGATTTTCCGTTCTCTCTGACTCAATTAAGTTAACGATATTTCTAACAGTATTGAAATCTTTGTCGTTGTATGTAAACATGGTATCAATAAGATAAACACCAAAAATTTAAATAGTGAAAGAATTACAACATACGACTAAATTTATAACCCAACTGGTTTTTCCAGTAAACCCCAAAAGGTATTGTAAAATATTTTTGGATTTACTTGAGAAATCGGTTGGGTTACACTTCCTGACACATGGAAGAAAAAGGGGCTCTCCGGATGAATAACACAATAGGTCTTTTATATAGTATCTTTATCTCAGTTATTAGTACAGGACAATTCTTTGTACATTTGAATTTAGTAGTGATCTTCTTCATTTCCCTCTTTCAATGATATTAAATGTTTGGAGAAAAGTGTAAAAAGGAAACAAACGTCTTGTGTGACCAGAATTTGATCTCTAATTCTTCTCACATTAAATGTTTCGAACGTATTCCTTAAAGAGTAAAATGTTTCAATCAAAGTCTTACAATGTGAAATTTCTTACCTTATTCTAAAAACTAATTCTCGAATAGATGTTTCTGTCATTTCTAACGTCGTACTGCCGTCTAAACTACTACCTGAATCCCCAGTCTTTCTAGGGATCTCCTCCCTTACCGTTGGGTGAGGTCATGAGAACGGACCTTTTAGGGTAACTGTCCCCTCGGACTACCCGATGTCAGGTACCCCAGTGTTTCGACGACGACGATTCAGTGAAGTCAGCACAGGCTGAGACACACTGGGGTCTCTGCCGTCGGGTGGTCCGAGTGGGCAGGGGTCCCAAGAGGTCCGTTCTTGTGACCTCAACGGTAAAGGAAAAGATTAAGTACTTTCACTTTTCACTTTCACTTCAGCGACTAAAACTGGCGTCCCTGACGTCGGATGGTCCGAAGAGACGGGTACCCTAAAAGGTCCGTTCTCCTGACCTCACCCAACGGTAACGGAAGAGGTCACCCCAGTGTTTCTCAACCTTTGTTAACTCGTACCTACATTTACATGTCTCGATCACTCACATTACGTCCCATTGTAATTAAAAAAAATTTTACACGTTTAATTACAATTATTGTCTTTCTTTAGACCATAAGTTAGATTAACTTTAAATTAAATCTGTCTTTTGAAATCTAAGATGTGAAGATTGAACTGTAGAGGTTTTACTGAAAGGAAACTATAAAAGGAAGTATGCATTAACTTAATCTTCCGAAAACATCATATCCTTCACAGACCTGGTACCTAGGTCTTTTTCGGTGACTCCGTATCCCCCTCTGTCTTTTTTATATAATCTATAATAAAAGGGGTGAACGACACTAACCGAACCCGGTATCAGAAATAAATTCCGGATTGACTTATTTTAAAAAAGACTTTTTTTTTTTTTTAATTTCTAAAACCGTGGTCGGGGGTACGAAAAGTCACACTCTCAACAATAATCCGTCCTTTACTTTTTTTTTTTTTTTTTTTTTTTCTGCTAACCTCTACTAAAAATTTTACACACCCTAATAATTTATCACACTATCGGATAAAAAGACTCTGGACCGAGACCTGTCTCGAACTAAAGGTATCGAACCCCTTACGGTACGACGAAGACGATTCAGTGAAGTCAGCGCAGCCTAAGACACGCTGGGGTATCTACCGTCGGGTGGTCCGAGGGGGCAGGGACCCTAAGAGGTCCGACTGATTAGTTTATAGACTTCGAATACGTTTGGTGTATCCAAAACAGAATTAAATGTAATGAGATTTCGGTTTCTCTGGGACTATATAAACCCCCGACCTCCACTCGGATGAATCAAGACTGTTTGTTGTCGTTTCACAACCCCCAAACGGAACTCGAATATTGACTGATTATCGGAATCGAAGTTAAAGTGAACCAGAAGTATCTACAATGGATTTAATCCCTGATAAATTTTACCACCGACAAATTGAACGTAAATAGGAAGAATACGTGTTTAAGTACAAAACTTTCATTTCCCCAATATAAATAACACAACACAGGTTGAGAAACACTGGGATACCTGACATCGGACGGTCCGAGGAGACAGGTACCCTAAGAGGTCCGTTCTAAAGGAACGGTAAAGGAAGAGGTCCCTTAGAAGGGTTGAGTCCCTGACTTGGATGCAGAGTATAGAGGACGTGACCGTTCGTCCAAGAAATGGTGATCGAGGTGAACCCTTCGGGTAAATGATAAAAGTGTATCTATAATTCATAAAGTATATTCACGACGGACTTCCGACCCGAACTCGATTAGTTTCTCGGAATTTACTGTTCTTTTGTATGATACATTCTTTTACTAAGAACATACCGTACGAATCATAGACACACTTTTGTCCTTCGTAACCAATGCAACGACACACAAAACAGTTGATCAAACTAGACTATTAAAATTATTTATCTTACCTCAGAAAAAGAACACCCTCTCCCCTATGTTTATATACCTTGAGGATAGGGGTTGTGAGAGTCACATCGAGATACCTTTACTGTGAGAGTTTTATTTATAAACTTCTGTCCCAATAAAGGAATCTTGGAGTCTACAATATATTTGGTCTCTCTTTTGTCATTACATCTTACAGAAGAAGTTTTACTCTATTCGAGAAATAGACTTCATACCAGAAACGGGAAACTTGAGTTCCCACTTTCCTCTAAGACTGGAAAGATTACTATGTTAGACAAGGAACCCGAGATTTGTAGTTGAATCGAAATTTTCTTGGAAATTTTAAAGTATACAATGACTTTGAATCAGTACACTTTGTACAAACTATAACTACACTACGGTCAAATGAAAGGACTCACTACTTGAATTTTGACTTACTATCATTTCATATCATTTTGACTTGATATCGTTCTAATAACTTTCCAAACCTCAAGGTTCGAGTCAATACCGCAAATATATATACTCCCTCCTTAACTTAAGACCTTTACAGTGTAAGTTATAGACACTTCACTCTTGTTATTATTATAGATAAAGATCCTTACCATAAGTTTTATAAATTGTTGACCAATTTGAGTCCAGATCTGTTTAGTCTTGTTTGCAGGTAAACCAGTTTTATTTACGGTCAGTTGTGTGTATAACGACTCCTAGTTAGTCTTATAACCAATAAGATTGTGTCTGATAATTACTAATTCACTTCTAACCGTAAAAAATTTTGAACTTCCCTAATACATCTAACAACTAGACATAATATTAAATAACATTGATTCTTAGAAGGTACATGAAGTTTTATCTGTTTACACACGTATTAATTATACTTCAAATTTAAAAGGTCACTGAATTTCGAGAAGTAAAAAAAGACGAAGAAATGGAAATCGTTAACATGTCAAAAGTCAAAGTATATCCTTTTTAGAGACTTCCGGTCTTCTCTTTTGCTCTTTTTGTGTAAGGGAAGTGGACTAATGGAGGATCGGTTTTGTAACTGAAAAATATAAAAATAAAATGTCCTCTTAAGTCATGGTGGTCGACTTTTCCGGACACCGAGGGAAGATAAGATGAACAGGAGTGTTCATCTTATATAGGATCGAAGACGATAAAGTAAAGGAAAACACCCAAGTTATCCGTAAAGCTCCCAAAGTGGACTCTTCTCTACTTGTCATATTTGTCTCTTTCTGCAGGACAACTTGGAAAAAGAAAAAAAAAAAATAATTTCGTCGATAAGATATGTTCAGGAAAAGACATACAAAGACGACAAACTTGTCTTACGAGTTCCAACCCAATTACTGTGGTCCTGACAGTTTTACCTCTCCAGACCCCTAAATCACTACTACCACAAAACAATTTTATAGACTGTCATGTTACTGATGACGCGTACGAAACATATATAGATCACTAATTCGTTCTTCTTCTTACTTAAAAGTGCCGTTCTTGGTGGCCGATCATTTCCGAAACTAATTCTGAATAATCTTCCGTCCTTTGTTGAAACTTTTCACCATAGTCACCGTAAATATTTACGGTCGAGTTCTTTGGGGTTTACCACCACATTTCGTAAAACAGTCGTCTTACTGTGAACTAAACCCACTCTCGAATTCTTCATGTTTTATCTACGTACTGTTAATTTCTCTCATAACGTCATCAACTTCAATTTCAACTAAGGACCGTGGGACGATTGACCTTGGTAGAAGGGGATGGAAGGACTGTGTAGGCGAACGTCGGGAATAACCCATGACGGGGTCATCCTTTTGTATCGTAGAAGTTTAAACCCTTAAACTCCTATTAAATTATCTCTAATAAATATTTCTTATTTGTCCCATATTACTTTAGGGGTTTCTGTCGTGTTGTTGGATGTCAATTATTATCAGACTTCGTCAGACTATCAGACGTAATTTTATTTTTACCGATGTTATAAAGAATAAGGTCAACTTTACCAATTTATAAACAATCGAAATATGTCATAGGAAACTAAGAAGACCAACTACCTACCATAGAGATAAGGGAAGGGAACTTATACCCTCGTAAACATTGATGTCATCTTTTACTATGCTACGTTACAGGTATCAACGTAGTATCTTCCACTATAGGTAAATGTACAAACCAAAAGAGACTCTACGAACGAGAACCTTAGGTCGGTGGTACGATCCTTAAACCCTTTAACTTCGTCATATCGGGACCCGGTCTCCTCGGACCGTCCGATGTCAGGTACCTCACCGTTCCCAACCTGTGCTGACTCGCTGATTCGTGTGTGTCGTGCATCGGGACCTTTCCAGAGGCACTTCTCCTTGGACCTGAGAGACTGAGGGTCAGATTCGACTTAAGGTTCCGGTATCAGTTATGGTTGAACGGTAGTCACACTCCCTCGACAGAATCTTCGTCTAGGAGATGACCGTTCTCTTTCTTTACTCGGAAGAGATGGTTCGGAACGTTTTTAACGTCTTAGAAGAGTCGGAGACAACCCTATCGGACGAAATGGTATTATTATTGACTTAGTTCTACAATGATGATAGGAATCCGGACTCCATCTGTCGTCTTCAAAACCACTGATTTTGATTCTTAGCCTTTCTTCACACACGATAATTACCAGGGAGGGTTCTCTTCTTTGACCTTTTTATTTGTGGGATTTGAGTAGAAGGGAGGACTACTCGAGGAAGGACAACTGAGAGAGTAACTGACTTGGGTCACCCTTCGGTCTCCCATTCCCACGGATAATTATATTAGGTAAGTGTAATCGGAATTCTCCATTTCTCTTTACCCTTTTTCACAGTGTCTAGAACTCTCGTTTAAATTTTTTGTTATAGGTTGAGTTTGAGGAAGTCAATTAGACATGTCGAGGTACTTTGTCAAATTTTAGGTCACTGGATCTATCCCGTGTGGATACCTCATCTATGAGGAGGTCTTAACGTAACGACAAATTTTAAGACGACATCTAATAAATTAGAAACATTTTACTACAGTACCTGTATACCTAGATATCTGGATATCCATCTAGATACATATCTATATTTTATATTTATATATCTAATTATATAGTATCACAGTTCTACACTAACTACTAATGGTAAATTTTAAAAAGAAAGAAAACGAAATAGACAAAACAAAAAGATGTTACTCGTTCATGTTGAAAACAAGAAGAGTTTCAGTAATTCGTTTTTTATTTCAGAGTTGTCTCATAAAAGTTCGAACACTACGAAAAGAACTAAATTTTTCGTTTAATAGGACCCTCGCACTCGAACCCAATTTTAAATCCTGTAGTCAGGAAGTACCCCGTTATACTTATAAAAATTTCTGAAACAACTTCCATCCGAAACTACGTTAACGTTTCCTTCGGAAACACCACTTTCCTTCTCCTCTATTTTCACTTCTCTATGGTACTTTAGTGGTCTGTCCCTAATTTTCTGTTCAAAGACTCAGATTTCTTTTAGAAATTTACAAAATCAAACCAGGTGCCGTGTAATCCTGATGACAAATTTCTTGTGACAGTTGTCTATTGTCGTTCTCTAGTGTTACTGATAAGACATGTCCTAAACAAACGGGCGTAGGTAGAGTCATGAAAGAGAGTCGAGGAATAGACGGACCAAGAGGTTCTAGGAAGTTACAATAGGTTCTCACCGACTTTGGAGTTCTAGGTTGTTTTTCATTAACACGGTCACAGAACTTGAGTTTAGGACATGAGTTCTTAGGACACAGACTTTTCGGCCCTGGGATTAAATTTTGTGATTGGAAGTAACACCCCAAGTTAGGTTCACCTGTGTCCAACTTGCCTGAGTCCACACAAACCCGAAAGTCGTTAAGTAAGAAAGTAACATGAGTCTGGAAGATCCTCTATCCTGTTTATCTTGAGTCTTGATATAAAAGCTAACAAACCTTCTTAGGATAATTTGTAAAGGAGGTTTCGTCATTAGGTCCGAAAACTCTCAGTCGTACTGTGAAGTTACTTAATAAGTACGTTCTGAGACGTTCTACCCGTTCAAAGGACGGTTCTCTACGTGTCGTTCCCCACAATATTTTGACTTTAACCATACACATCTCCCCTTGACTACCTCTTCTAAAGTTTTCTACTAGAGAAACGACTCCTTTTTTTTTCTTTTGGGAGATCTGGCAATTTGGAACGAAAGTGTCGTCTCTCGAAAGATTTACGAGACTAAGGGAGAACGGTAAGGAACAGAAAGGTGTCGGGTTCAACAACTTTGTATTAAGAGAGGATTCAAATTAATCTTATTCTTTCCCTAGCACTTTATCTGTTTAGTCAAGACTTTCCTGGGCAACCGTAAAGAAACACACTGAGACCAACGAAGCAAAACACGTCTACTTTTCCAAAACCTACGTTTCAATAACGTCACCGTCCCTTCTGAGATAGAATTTGTTTGTTCGTCCGTCGTGTACGGGTGTACGGACGGACTGATCCTCGTCTGAACTTTGAATTGAAGTCGCAACTGTATACCGTCGCCATGTTACTGATAACGGTCAAGTTTCTAATTTCGGAAACTTAAAAGGGGGTGTAAACGTCCTAAATTATGAAACCACGTCACGAGACGTAGACATTTTCTTATTTCGAATACAGTGACTACCATGTAGGACGACTCGTCGTCATTCATTCGAGTGTCGTCTCTATTTTCTTCGGTATGGGGTCATTCGTCAGTATTCTTATTTATGTTTGATGTCTATAATGAATAGACCAGTCCGACATGTTAAAGACCCACTTCTTTAGTAAGTTGTGACTTATCAGGACTATTACTGTAATACTTATTACGTTTCGAAGTCGACACGTTTCCTCCGGTAGTAATTACGTTTCGAGGAGGTTATGGAGACTTTTACGAGAAAAATAAAATTAAATATAGAATCGTTTACAGTTTATGTGTGGTAGGTGTTAATCCAACCTCTCGAATTGTTAGCAAATAAGATTAAACCAGAGTTAATCCCTAAACCACCGTTAGGGTAGAAGGGAAAGTCGTTTCGTGTCCTCCTATCAGAAGTCCAATAATAGGGTAAAGATTGTTAGATTCTTTATCATTGATCTTTCATTACTTTTTATGTACACTCAAACTCCAAGGATGAGAAAGGTTTTACCAGAATTTCTGACACATGTATTAGAAATCTCTTTGTGTTTTTACAAGAAGATGTTGTTTGATGTATGGAGGGAGCTGAGATTTTCACGTGTGTAGGTTTAGAACATTGAAACCGACCTTACTCTGACGTTTACCTGTTACCCTTTATTTTGCAAGACCCACTACCAAAGTAAAAGTTCTATAATTTGGTCTTAATAAACCCGACCCCTAAACGCCTAATTCGAACACAACTTCAATGCTTTAAAGGGTGACCTTCAATAAAACTCAAGACTTACTGACCCTACTGAAAAAAAGGAGTTCTGTTCGTACTGGCCCTGACTGACTGTCACCCCCATAAGAGACGTACTCCTTATCGTAACGGTAAGATGTTTGGATACCAGTACTCTACAAACCTTTTATGAGTTTCGACTGTAGACACGAGGATTTAAAATCTTAATTTGAGTTAAGGACTAGGGATTTTGATCAATTTGATATTAATACTAATTACTTCTTCGAGCCTAAAGGAATAAGATCTAAGCTATGTGATAAAACTCACGAAAGAACTCATAGACACGTAGTGTAACTCGTAACATAAATGATCTACAGTCGTGAGGACGGACCTTTTAAGGTACCTGCCTCCTCGGACCTTCCGACGTCAGGTACCCCGGCGACTCCCAACCTGTGCTGACTCACTGAAGTGAATGTGAAAAGTGAAAGTACGCAACCTCTTCCTTTACCGTTGGGTGAGGTCACAAAAACGGACCTCTTAGGGTCCCTACCTCCTCGGACCACCCGACGTCAGATACCCCAGCGTGTCTCAGCCTGTGCTGAGTTCGCTGAATCGTCGTCGTCGTCGTCGTCATTGATATTTCCCCGAAGGGTCCACCGTGATCACCTTTTCTTAAACGGACGGTAACGTCGTTTACGTCCTCTACACCCAAGTTAGGGACCCGGACTTCTAGGGGACATCCTCCTTTACCGTTGGGTGAGGTCATAAGAACGGACCCTTTAGGGTACCTGTCTCATCGGACAACCCCAAATTATTATTCCCGTCATTAGACCAGGGAAGGATTAAATTTATATGGTTACGTATTTTAAAGAGACCTTAGTGATTCATTATCTAATATATACGTCTTTTTTTCGTAAGAAGTCTAATTGAGTCTCTTGTCTATTTTCTGATAGGTCTTCACAAAAGGTGGATAAAATTCTACACAATATTTATAGTATGTAAAAAAAAATTTTTCCCCCTAAGTTCACTAAAGATCAAGAGTAACCAGAAATCCACCACGATCACCATTTCTTGGACGGTCGGTTTCGTCCTCTGTATCTATCCTCAAGCTAGGGATCCAGTCCTTCTAGGGGACCTCCTCCTTTACCGTTGGGTAAGGTCATAAACAGACCTCTTAGGGTACCTGTCTCCTCGGACCACCCAATGTCAGGTATCCCAGTGTTTCTCAGCTTGTGTTGACTTCACTGAACCGTATGTCTTGTTGATAAGCTATTGTACGACGACAACGATTAAGCGAAGTCAGCACAGACTGAGACACACTGGGGTATCTACCGTCGGGTGGTCCGAGGGGACAGAGACCCTAAGAGGTCCGTTCTTGCGACCTCACCCAACGGTAAAGGAAGAGGTTGCGTACTTTCACTTTTCACTTTCACTTCAACGAGTCAGCACAGGATGAGAAACGTTGGGATACCTGACGTCGGATGGTTCGAGGAGGCGGGTACCTAAAAGGTCCGTTCTCATGATCTCACCCAACGGTAACGGAAGAGGATCTGTTGTGCTCTTTCTTCGTTTTTTTTTTTGTTTTTGTTTTTTGTTTTTTGTTTTTTTGTGCTAATCTATATGTATTACTGTTTAATACAACATTTGGTTTAATAGTGAGATAAGAGACCTTTACAGTAAAAAATTTAGGACACCTACCCCCTCTTAATAAATAATCTGTAAACCAATACTGTAGAGTCCACTAATTATAGTATCTGAATACGGGTTTCATGTAGTTCTTTCTTCTACGACGACGACCAAGAAAAATACAAACTAGTCTTTATACTAGAAATTATAGTGATCTTAATTTATATAGACCGTGTTAAAATCGTAAAATTAACATAATAAGAACCTATTCAATATAGATATGTTTGTGTTGTTTAATCTACTTTTTATTTGTATTTCGACGAGGTCAAACAATCACAGTTTACATCATAAAAAGAGTGACGTGTGTCCTGGTCTTAATAGTCACTTATGTCGGAAACACTAAACTTAAATAAAATCCTTTTTCTAAGATATAGATTCTTTTCAAGTATTTTCTCTTAGATATTTTTATAAACATATAATGGAATACTTTAAAGTACAATAGACAAAACGAAACTATCTCAAGGGACTGTACTTACGTTTAAAAGATATTAAAATATCTTTGACTTGTCGATGACCGACTACATTCTTATATATAGTTCGGGTAGGTGTATGATACAGTAAGATTGTGAATGGGTTATAAGTTTTAACGACTTGTACAGATGTACTTTGTATAGACTTAAGTAATGTTGGTTTGTCTTAGTTATTTGTTGATCTTCCTAAAACAGTAGACGAATAAAAAATCTTTAACTGTTCTTATTTATTCAAAAATCACGAAGTAAGGGTATCAACAATGTTAATAACTATTGTCCCGATTCAGTCTAAAAGGATTACCGATCTTAGGGTAACGGTGGAGACTCAAAATGTAAGTAAGAAAGTCTTTAGTCCTAGGGAAAATCATTTTCTCTCGGTGATTCACTTTTTGTAGACGTATTGTGTTAGAAGGTTTTACAAAATAAAATGTCTTCTCTCATCGGTTCACTGACATTTTTAATTCTTGTGATAATGTAAAAAAAAAAAAATGTATAGAATGTGTATAAAAATAAGTAAGCAAATTTTGAATCATAGACCTATAACTACAAAAGATTCCCGATGTTTTAAATTACTTTATCACGTCAGTACTTCCTTGAATCTAAGATCAACCTTTCTCTTCCCGTCTCACTTTTATTCTGTCTGTAGGAATTAATCTACCGTTCAACTACAGAAAGGTTTATCCACTGACTACAAATTGTAAGTTAGAACTTCCTTCACAGAGTCAGTTTATTTTTTATTCCCGACGTCATTAGTTCAGTTTCTTTTTCAGAAAGGTCTCCCTGTATGTTGACGTGGTACTAGGTCCTTTAGGGTCAGTACTCTTTTACGTCTATGTCCTTTCGTTTTGGGTGAAAAGTAGTCTATCTCATGTGTCACTCATTTTACATGGAAGACTTTGAACTTTCCGTCTAGAAACTTGACACAGAAAGAATATATCGTTTATTATTTGGATTCTTATAGAACCAATAGGGGTTTATACAATATACAAATTTAGTTCCAAGTATTATGTCAAAACTTCTAATTACTGTCCCTTTATTTGACATTTTCATTTTAGTATTGTTAGTATTTTTGTAGTTGTAACATATTAACCTCGTGTCAATGGGTCTCCCACATTGTTTTTTGGGAATATGTAATTGACGAATTTAAGAGTATTATGAGAAAGTTTTAACTATGACAGTGACGGTTAAATGTTCACTCCTTTGACTTAGAGTCCTTATACTACCTCAATACGATTTAAAAACTTCCTATATAAATATCAGGAATTTCCGACTATAGTGTCTCCCTGTCGAATCTCAGAAGGACCCTAAAACGTAGTTATCTCTCTTTTATCGGAAGAAGTATCCGAGATTCGTACTGAGTCGTGTTATTAAAATTGATAAAAAAGTTCGTCACCGGTAAATCACTAAAGATCAATAAACCTAGACGTAACCTTAAAGGTCATTGAGACGTATTTCAGTGTGAAAAAAAAAAAAAAAACGGTCGAACCGAAGTTATACAAACGAAACCTGAACCATTTGAAACTCCTATACCTTTAAGTTTTTCACCCAAGTCTTTGTACGTAACCATAAAATTTATGTACAGGTAGTGAACGGAGTTTTGTGTTGAGATTCTTTACGCTAGATTTTGATCACGTCCTGAAGGGACCATCGAGTCACCATTTCTTAAGCGGACGATTACGTTCCCTGTCCCCAAACTAAGGACTAGACCCTTCGCTCCACTAGGGTGCACGGTACCTAGTCGATTCGGGGACACGGTGTCCATAACTCGGACACGACACCTCGGACGCTTGGCGTTGGTGACTCGGGTACACAGGATCGCTGTGACGAGACGTTGCTCTCTTCGGTCCTGTTGCTCCTTGGTAACGTTACGTTCATCTCTCGTCGGTGACGAACGGTGTTGGTCTCTTTTCGGACACGTCGTGACTTCTGTCTCGTGTCGAGGTTTATGTATTTATTATTGTTTTTAATATTTCTCAATTTACCTTTCCGATCTTTAGTTTCGTTAGATAGTGACTGTTTGATAAGAAAGTCATCCTAATAGTCTTCTTATTTTCTACAAATGTTAGTCCCTTGAACTTACATACAATTATTTTTAATATTATTTTTTACGTCTACGAGTCTAATACTTTTAATTGATTAAGAATATGTTGAGTCAATATTACCTAAATACTTATGAATTAAAAGGATCCGAGATAAAAAAAAAAGACACATATAAAACACGAACCATGAGATAGATCGATCCTATATTTTAGTTTTTATTTTGTTGGAGTATCCCTCTTTCAACTTAATAACTCGGTATTAAAACTTAACTCAAAGACCACTTGTGTGTTTGGTAAACTCGAAACGTGAGTACAAAAGACAACAGTAACCACCGAGAGAGTCCTCAATGTTATAGAGTATTAAGTCCGAACAAATAAGGTCCCAATTGTCGTGTCTTTCTCTTGTAGAAAAATACAAATATTATATACTAACGTATAATTGTGACAACCTCTACTATAAACAGGAACATAGAACCATTTTTATTTTTATCAGTCATCTACCTAAAACCAGAAGGATTTTATAAATGACACACCGTAGACACATATGTTATGTTGACCTATGACACGCTCGACTTTTAATCACGTAGTGTTGATGTTAAGTCAATTTTTTAATTTCATTATACACACATGAAGATATTTGTAAATAATATTTTTTCTTTTGTTGACACTTGGTAAGATGACTTTTTAACATTTGTAAATCACTTTTACCTTATTAACGAGTTACTACTTTCGATTACCTCAATAGGTTCATTTTTGACTCTACCTTTAACAGTCCCATCTCTAAACCTTCTTAGTTTGAAGTTGGTCAATCAGAAAATGAAAACCCTCGTTCCTCTTTAAATGGAAAAGATTGTGTTCAACTACTACCGTTAAAGAAACTTCCTATGTCTTCTTAAAGTACCTTGGGTTCCCATCCTTATATCGACCGGAGTGTCTCATGTCTTGATCCTTGGTCTTACAGGTATCCTTTGTCAGAAGGGTGTAGAGTGTCGAGAACGAGAAAAGACCCTGGTATCGAGGGTATCGAGAGTAAAGACGGAGGACTGTGAGATGAGACGGGTAGACTGAGACTTTGAGTCGGAGGAGGGAATGAGAGCATAGGACCTGTTTACTTGAATGATGTAACGTCCAAGTTAGGGATCACTGTGTACCGGAGTAAAAAAAAAAATTACGGGTAAAGTATACTAACAACTCTCGTACTTTCCTTATCCGTAGTAATAAGAAATAACAAAGTTTTAAGAGACTTTAAACGGTGTGATCCAGAAAAGATCTTGAACTCAAAATATTCGATAACACTTTTTACGCGTCATCCAACCTGAAGTAATAGATTGGTAGAGGGACGTTCTAATTATTCTTAGATTAAACCCGGTCCGATTCCTTTCTCTCCATGTACGATAAACTCACTTTAAAGTTGTCCGTGTTTTTGAGTCATTAACTCTCTTTATAAACTTCCTTTATAAGTCTTTTTTTTAGTCATTTACTATCGAATCACTCCACTCACTCCTTCCCGACACTTTATATCATGACTTAAGATTAAAGTAAACGTCAAAACTAAATGATAAATAGTACCTAAAAAACGTAATTCCAACTAAATATTAATTATAAAATAATAAAAACAGGACTAATAAAAAGTGTGGATAAATTCAAAATCCGGGTTCTACTCCCGAAGTAAGTCGAATGGAACCGGGACCAGGATACTACGATTAAAACTTAACAAAAAGTCATCGAGTCAGTACAGGATGATAAACGATGAGGTACCCCTAAGAGGTCCGTTCTTATGACCTCATCCAACAGTACGGTAGGAGGTCCCCTAGAAAGGTTGGGTCGCTGACTTGGGTCCAGAAGACGTCCACCTAAGAAATAATAGACTCGGTGGTCCCTTCGGGTTCTTATGACCTCACCCAACGGATAGGGAAGAGGTCTGACAGAGGACCTCAAACGAGTTTAGGTCCAGGTAATTCAGTCACTACGAGAGGTTGATAGAGTAGAAGACGGTAGGGGAAGATAAAAACGGAAGTTAGAAAGGGTCGTAGTCTCAGAAAAGGTCACTAAGTCGAGAATCAGAGTCAACTGGTTTCATGACTTCGAAGTCGAAGTAGTCAGGAAGGTTACTTATAAGTCTTAACTAAAGGGAATCCTAACTGACCAAACTAGAGGAACGTCACACTCCCTTAGAGTTCTCAGAAGAAGTCGTGGTATCAAACTTTCACAGTAAAAAAAAGTGACGAGTCGGAAGAAATACCAGGTTGCAAGTGTAGGTGTGCACTGATGACCTTTTTGGTATCGAAACTGATATGTCTAGAAACAGACGTCTCACTACAGAGACGAAAAATTATTCGACAGATCCAAACAGTATCGAAAGGAAAGGTTCCTCGTTCTCAGAAAATTAAAGTACTGACGTCAGTGGTAGGTGTCATTAGAACCTTTGGTTCTTTTATTTTAGACAGTGACGAAGATGAAAAAGGGGTAGATAAACGGTACTTCCCTACCCTGACCTACGGTACTAGAATCAAAAAACTTACAACTCGAAATTCGGTCGAAAAAGTGAGAGAAGAATGTGTGAGTAGTTCTCCGAGATATCAAGGAGAAGTAGAAGACGATAATATTACCATAGTAGACGTATAGACTCCAACATCTATAAAAAGGACCGTTAGAACTAAGATTAAACACTAAGTAAGTCGGGTTGTAAAACGTACTATATGAGACGTATACTTAATTCGTCCTACTGTTATATGTTATAACATCATGAGGAAAGGGTTAAAACTTGGTCAGTCAACAAGGTAGAGGCCAAGATTGACAACACAGAACTAAGTGTATGTCCAAAGAGTCCTCTATCCATTCCACCAAACCATGAGGGTAAAGAAATTATTAAAAGGTGTCAAAAGATATCAGGTGTGTCAATTCTCCAAATCGTATCAGTCACTTTACCTTCATCTACAAAGTGCCTAGTGTCGGAACAGTATCACTTCACCGAACACATTGAGTTACTTCGATACTCGGTACAACACTTCCTAGTGGGTTCTACTACCAGTATTACTTATCAAGACGGTAAAACTTACTCGTTCGGATATATATCGTAAAATAAAAATCCTCACTAGTGTCTTGAGAAGAGACGTATGTTCTGTGTCCAGATCAGAAATGGTTGTTTTCTGTTCGTCCCTTTGTTAGAGTTTAACAGGTTTTGAACGGGTTCATGAAGGTCTGAGAGACAGAAACTGTGTCCCGTTTTTGATGGTTTCTCTCTCGTCTCCTTAAAATTATTTTACTTTATACCAACTAGATCCTAAAATTCCGGTAATTTAATATGGGACTTTACATGGGTCGTAACCAAACCGTCGAAGCCGTCTCTGTTAGTGTTAACTCAACGGGTGTACGTCACTTAACCAGAATAAAACTTAATCTTGTATAAGGTTCGGTGGCAAGTACGGCTTCCGTTCCACTTCGGAATAAATAGTACATTCCCTTTTCCTACTCCGGTTAAGATTACCTAATCTTTCTTTACCGAGATCCCGGTTCAGGGTACCAGGAGACTCTAGGGTTTATAATTCCGAGTGATTGAGTCTCGTTAGATACTTTTGTAGGTCCGTTTTAAATTCGTTTAATTGTCTAAAAGTTACTATGGGACAAGAATCGGGTTGAAGGTTATTTTATAGAGGGAAACAAGTAGACTTGGTAATATCTTTTATAGGGAGGTAATAAATCCGAAATAGACACCAAGTCAGTCATTTTTGTTTTGTTTTGTTTTGGACCGATGGTACGTCTTCTAAGTGAAAGTTAGGTACTCAGTCCTTCTAAGGGACCTCTTCCACCTCTTCCTTTATCGTTGAGTGAGGTCATGAGAACGAACCCTTTAGGGTACCTATCTCCTCGGACCGTCCGATATCAGGTACCCCAACGTTCACGATCTATACTGAGTCGTTGGTGGTGTCAAACAGAACCAAATATCGTTAAACAGTCTTCTGACCACAAACTCAATACTGACAAGAACACCATTGAGACGGAGGAGTTCTTTCAGAGATCGAATCTAAAGAGTTTATCATTTATAATACTATAACAGGAACATAAGGTAATACAGTATTATCTTTGACCTATATTAAAGATCAAAGTCCTTTTTTTTTTTCTTCAGTTTTACGATGTAATTTGAGAGTTCGGTAGGTACCTATTTCGTTTTAAGTTTGGAGTTGACAATACTAACTCGGAAAACTAGTCTTTAATGTAATAAGTAATGTTTAATATTATGGTCGTGATCGTCGACTGTGAATCGTAAACCCCCGACCATCATGAGTCACGATGTATCGACATTTGAGTCAGTAGATTGGAGTTGTCAGTTACTACCATCTTAATAATAAGGGGTCAAAATCTCTTTTGACACAGACTGACCTTATCTCTCATCTTTCTATTAGATGAAGTCACACAGTGGTCTTATACTAAAATTAAACTACGATAAAAGAATAGTATTATCTTCTAAAAAGGATAGTAATCTTGTCTGAGATTCAGTGTATGGGAGGGGAGAGGAAATCGACCCGGAGACCCCGAAGAAGTTATGACACCTCTTCGATTTTAGTTCAGACAACCAGAGTCTTTTTCATATCCTCCAAAATAAAAGGACTATAGTGTGTGATCGTGAAAGAGATTCATATCTCTCATGTATGAAGTGATGTAAAAAAGAGTTAAAGGAGGGACATAATGGTGTTGTTAAAGGGAAAGTACTTTTATGACTCCAAGTATAGAAACAAAACTCGGGAAAGTAGTGATTGCTCCAATGACTTTATCGTAAACCCCCGACATAGTGTATAGTGGAGCATAGTGGGGACGGAGGCTCTACGGGTATACCATACCGTGATCGGAACTTTCCGGACATAAGTGGGTAATTAGTTAAAATTTAATTCTATCTAAAGTTAAAAAGTTACATGTTATAAATTTCGTCTTTCGCACCGGTATGAATGTTCGACTCCTTCCACAATTGTTGAGTGAACCCCATCTGTCTACTCCGTTCTACGTACATACGAAAAGTATCTTTTTCGGGTATTACCCCCTAATACCCTTAGATCTTTCTAGGATCTTTCTATTTTTGTGAGTTAGGATTTCCTTTGGTTGGGACATATAAGTGACCTTCCTGACTGCGACTTCGACTTCGAAGTTATGAAACCGGTGGACTACACTTATCGTAGAAACTTTCTAACTTCCGTGTTCCTCTTCCCCCGTTGGTTCTTAGTCTACTAATCTATCGTTGTGACTGAGTTACCTGTACTCAAACTCGTTCGAGACCCTCTATCACTTCCTGCTCCCTCGGATCCCACGACGTCAGGTACCCCAGTATTTCTCACCATGTACTGAATCGCTAACTTGTTGTTGTTGTTCTTTTATAGGAAACTGTAATTTTTATTTAGATATGATGTAACCGAAGACCGATTTTGTCCATTTTTCTTTTTCCTACCCAATTTTTTTTTTTTGTTGAGAGAGGAGACACTTTCAAGAGGGTTAAGACACAATGTTAATCTGAGGATTTCTCCCGACATTTATTTACATGTAGCCAACCTTTTACAAGACTAGTATGATAATGAACCTGGTGTGAGAGTATACGATTAAGTCACCCACCCATACCCTGGGTCTAAAGGTGTCGATGTAAATAAAGACCTACACCTCATCTACCTCTACGCAACGCGCACTTGTACGTACATACCTCTCTCAGACCCGCGCGGTAGTATACACGTGTGATAACTGTCATATACATACATCGGTCCGACGGTGAAAATATAGTGTGAAAGATCGTCATACTGGTGTCCGTTCACTGACTTGGGGAGGTCCAGACTCTACGGAAAGGGTGTCTTTCCTTTACTATTCTGTCATTTGGAAGTAGGATGTAGGTTTGGAAGTTCAACGTTTGAAAGTTTCTGTACTTGTACTCAAGTGTACAGGTTATTACCTTCAATCAAGTACACAGACCACGTGTGGTAGTACACGCACGTAGGAGATGTTCAGTAACACAAAAACACATGTAATGACATATTGTGTGATGACATATCTCGTGTCATCATGTCATAGAAATAAAGTTCGGGTACTACAGGTCTTCGTTCGTACTTTTATCGCCACCACATTGACCATGATGACATGAAAAGTTCCATGACATGACCTACTAATTTGTACAAAAGAAATAAAAAACACAAAAATTTTTAAATAATAAACACACTTTTCAAAATATTTGGATAATGTCATGTCACGATATATCGCCTAACACAATCTACCTATGCATCCGATTGAAACAACCTGACTGTTTGTTTAACCAGAATGCTTATACAAGAGTCTTATCTCGAGTAAGTATACATCTCCCGAATGACATGATCTTGAATGGAGTATACAACGCTACTCCTAATTTACTGAATTATCGAATATTTCTCACGGGACGTTTATCCTTCGTGATATTTTCATAAATTAATAACGTTGACATTATTGTTGCTATTATAATAACAAATACATACGTTGTAATCTCGTACACTTAGTGATCACTGGTAGGTCCTTTTGTCTTTAACAACTTCTTCCCTCGAGACTTTTAAGGTCCACCGGTGCCGTCCCGGCAGGGAAACCTCGATTTCTGAGACATTCTCGTTGGTGGGTCCCCCTCGTCTTGAATGTCGTCTCAAAGACAACGTAGAGTCAGACGACGTCTTTCTTCGTCCTCCAAAACTCGTGTGTTTGGGACGATAGAGACGAGGAGACAGGAGGTGACATTCCTTACCTACATTCTCGTTTGTTGTAAACTCGTTATGTTAGATGACTTCGTAAGAGTAGGTACCTCCACTTAGACAGGTACATAATACATATACGAATACTCACACATTTCTATTTACACACGGGTGTGTATGTATGTCTATATGTAGTATACGGTAAACTTTTTCGAGAGATCCACTGAGTCCGAACCTGGTGGACCTCTTTGTGACTCCGTTTCCCTTAGACTTGTGGACCGTCGAAGTCACAAACACGCACACACAATCGGCTCCGACGACCGGGTCAGACAGGTATTCCACAACAACAACTCCCGATGATCGAAGACCCAAGACAACTACCTGATATACAAGACTTCGTGGTATTTCGTAGAGGAACGGTTTCGTCACTCAGAAGACATGACTCTTGAAATTTAGACAGGATTTAGTTTTGACGGTTTACTTCTACCCAAAAAGGTATAGGTGAGGAAGGTCCCAGTAAAGACTATCCTTAGTATTGGTTTAATTCATCACTCAATCAGGAATCACTCAGGGTCACTACTGGGTCCCCTTTCGGTCTATTTATTGAATTATTTATTCTTCACTGTAAATGTCAAGTATTCTATTTCAAGGTTTATTTGTTCTTTATCTACCTGAACTTTTGTCGACTCGGACAGAAATTTACGTCTTTGAGGTTTACGACAGTTGATTTACACAAGACACCGTAGTGACTGGAAAAGTGTTTTTATAACAATTCCTTAATATAATGAACGTTCAATAATTTCTACCCTTTATCACGAGTCACATTGTTATTGTAAAATTTATAGAGAATATTTATTTTCTTTTCAAGTTTTAAATTAATCCTTTCCAATTATGTTTCATACACGTTTTTTCCTTTATTAAAAAAGTTACTAAAAACATCTTCTTTTTTCCACATTTTTATAACCTTGACTTCTTAGACAGTCTCTCCTCTTATATACTTTTGAATTGGAAGAAACCGTAAAAGAAATGTTATGCAACCGAGGTAGGATTTAACAAAACTGGGTAACACAATTTGAAAGAGTAAAAGTAACTTCATACAGGTGTGGACAAAAATGAGGTAAAAAAAACATAAATTCGGAGGTATATTTCAAAAAGACTGGAAGTAACACACACACACACTGATTATGTAGGTTTGAAAATGAGGAAGGACCCATCGAAGAGGGTAGTTAAAGTACTCAAAAGAAAACACAATAAGAAGAAATACGAAGTAATAATAAGAATAAACGTTTTATGACAGTTTTAATGGGTAGTTCATTAAAACCGAAGTTCCTTGTTTCTGAACTGGTTGTTAGGAGTCCTATTTCCCCTCTAAAACTTTCGTACAGGTGTGTGTTCTTCGTTGATTTACTTTTCGTCTTTACGTCAGTCGTGATTCCAAGTCTATACAAAGATAAAGACGGTGTCACTATCTCGTACAGACAGGAAGAGCTCTGTCTGTAAATGACAAAAGTAAAAGAGAAGAAAAAAGACGGAGACCGAGACTAGAAGATAAAGGATTTTACCGTCGGGGTTCTGGACATAGTTTCACTGGAAGGTCAATATCGTCGGTTCAAGTATCCGTTGGAACGAGGACCTAAGAGTCAGTTTATTGATTGAGATAAACTTTCCCTACTTACTGTTGGTGGAAAAGTTAGTTGACACGGTACCTTCGTCCTTCGTACAACAAATACGTCTTTCAATACCTACCTACACCTGTCTTTGTGTGAGAAAGTAAACGGATTGAGTGCCATTCGAAGGTTTAGGGGTGTAAGAGAAGTTTTGGGGCAGTAATACGGTCCCATGTCGAGGAACTAAGTAATTGGTAGGAAAAGAAGTACGGGAGAGTGAAAGAGAGTTGTAAACCGACGGCAATCCCGTACTTTCTTTCACTATTTATTTAATTTTTTTTCTTTCTTTCACTTTCACAATCAGTGAAGCAACACAGACTGAGAAACACTGGGGGTGCCTGACATCGGGAGGTCCGAGGAGACAGGTACCTTAATAGGTCCCTTCTTATGACTTCACCAACGGTAAAGGAAGAGGTCTCCTAGAAGGGGTGAGTTTCTAATTTGGGTCCAGGGGGAGTAGTGTCCACCTAAGAAATGACAGACTCGGTGGTCCCTTCGGGATCCAAGTACGATAAAGTCGTCCAATGTTGACTTTGACTCCTCTGTATAAAAGAAGAGATAAAACCCTCTTTTTTCTTTTTTTTTTTTTTCCTTCGTGAACTAAAATTTATTCGAGTAACTGTTTTCCCCACTTCTCTTATCAGTCATAATCTCCCTTTCTCTTGTCTAAGAGAAACACATATATGTGAACCTCCTACGGTGGTTCTACACCCACTTTCTGGTAGAGGAGGAAGGAGGAGCTTGTCCCGAGGGAGGGGTGTCTCGGCTACACGACCAAAGAAGTAAAGGGAAGGGAGAAGATATTCCAGTCAACACGTCCCTGTCGATAATTCCCATCTTCGAAGTAAACTCCTCCCTCCTTCACTGGAGTTTATGTTAGTCGGTGGTAATGAGTATGAAGTTCCCATATGTGATTTTAGGTCCTTTTCAATCCACTGGCCGAGATCGTGACTTCGACCGTTCGTCGTTTTGGGAATAGGAATTCACTGTCGAGAGTATCATGACCCCTCGAATAAAGATCCATCTTTTACTTCAATAGAACGGAGGACACCAAGTCTTTTACAAATATACACAACTTAAAGAAAGGTCGGGTGTAGTGAACGGGTCGTCTTCTACGAACTTAGTTTCACCATAATACCGTCTCAATAAACCACAACATATTAGAACGAAAACAGAAAACAGTACATACCTATTTTTTTTTTATTCTTGAGACTTTTTCTGACTTAAACTTCCAAAACCTATTAATAATGTCTTCCTCTATTTCCTGTTTACTTTGAATACAAATTATAATGAATTGAAATACACCTCTGGGCACTCTGGTACAGTTTGAAAGTCCTCGTTCCACCGACTGTCGTAGTCCTGTATGAATGTAGACCCGTTCTAGTGGACTCAAGTCTGACTGTTAATCCTCACTTCAATCTTTTTTTAGTAAGGTCAATTTTAAAATTTTGTTCCAATACCAGGATTGTCAGAATAAGTAAGTCTTTTTTAAAAACTCAGTAACTAAATCTGTTTTCTAGTACTCTTCACAATTATCGTTATTTCAGAAGAACTCTTACTTTCGGTTTAAATAGATCTTTGAGTAATTAATTTTTCAATCAAAATTCGGAGAGGAGACTTGACTTCCAACTAATTTCGGTCAGAATGATATAGGCACTTTTATATGTAGGTCAGGTCTACAGTGGTAAACTTGGTTCGCCGTTGATGATTTCTTCGTAGTTGTATTCTCCTATCCTGTTCATTGTCTTGTCCCTTTATTCAAAAATTGTGTCTATAGTTTTTGAAGTTTAATGACTTCGACTGTTTGTAGTTTGGATGCTAAAGACTATCATCTAATGTATAGTGGTACTAACGAAAAATATACTCGGAATCAGACCTTCAATCCGAATTTTCTTGTTGAAACTTCTACCCAAAACCATTTTAGAGGGGGTTTCGATGTGTCGAGTGACCTGAGTCATTACTTATTTTATAAAATCCAATGTATGTAAAACAAGTATATATTTATGATTAAGTCTTGGTATTAGTAGATCCGTTCCAGTACAAATGTCACGAACGTTTGTTGTTTACGAAATCCCAACGACTATTGAATTACGTCTACTTTACCTAAAAAAACAAGTATGAACTGAGTTTACTAAATAGATTATAATCCTAAGGACAGGTTTTCACACGAAATTTTCTTTCATTATATCATACTGAGATCGTTGTCTCATCTTTATTCTCTTTTAACAACGGTTCATCGGTTATCGTCTATACTCCGAAGATGGTCGGAGTCGTTTTAGTTGTAACCTTTATTTTCAAATCAGGTCCCATGACCTTTTGGTTCAAAGTGTCTACTATGATGGAACTACCTTTTACTAGAGAAAGTGTAATTTTCGATTACTAGTATAGTACACCAATACTTTTTCACCTATCGAACACAGTTTCGATTACAATCAGTGGTGGTAACTGTAAAACTACGTTCAAGACTTTAATTTTGACTCTAAACGACCGTCAATCTACACTCCCAATAAAAGTATTTTCAATGTCTTGGATCTCCTTCCCTTGTAGTTAGGTCACTTTGTAATCAAAGTTGTGAAGTTTTAAAGTTTTGTATCATTTCCAGTTCTTTGGACTCGTACGGTTCCTTCTCGAGTGTGTAGACCTTCTTGGGCGTTGTAGTCGACCTTCAGTAATTACGGTGGTTCTGACCTAGGCCGTTTCAATACACCTGTCCCCTACAAATCTCTTTCACTAAAGGTGTAGAGAAATAAAAGGCTAACTACTTTCTCTCAAATAAGTATCGATACCTATCAAAGTATAAAGGAAACTTTGTGATTTCTAATTTCGTCTACTCCGGTACAAAAACCTAGTTGTGTTTTTTTATAGGTCTTCTTGTGGGAAACCTGTCTTACTACTCGTGACCCGAACTTTAGTCCAGTCTTTTGTACGTAAAGTCTCGTCCAAAACTACCACATGTTCACTCTACGGTCAACTCGTCTTCAGGGTTCCTATAGACGTTACGTTAGTGAGTCCAAACTTCTCTAGTAGATTTACTATGTGACGACGACGATTCAGCGAAATCAGTACAGACTGAGACACGCTAAGGTATCTGCCGTCGGGTGGCCCGAGGGAACAGGGACCCTAAGAAGTCCGTTCTTATGACCTCACCCAACGGTAAAGGAAGAGGTCACGTACTTTCACTTTTCACTTTCCCTTCGACGAGTCAGCACAGGTCGAGAATCGTTGGGGTACCTGTACTCCCCTCATACTAAACATACGTCGGTTCTTCGACACACCGCGTCCTCGTCACTCGTCACCGACGCAACCTCACCACCTCTCCTCTATGAGGTGTAGGTTCCAGTGCTCACCGTCGGTACTCCTTTATAGGGTGAAGGTTCCATTCCTGGTCGCCGACGTGAAACGATGTCGTCGGCACTTCTCTATGGGGTACAGGTACCTTTCTCTTTGGGGTCATTCTGTCGTCCGTGACTCTCTCCCGTCTGTCTGACTTTGGTGTTAGTGTCTTTTGATCGGTTAGACTAGTGTACCTGGTGTCGGAACAAATTGAGTCACTTTGATTCAGTACGACACACCCCGGTGGGTTCTACCCGTCCAGTACCACTTCTCCAGACTGTTTTACACAAGGTGACCTCTTCCCTTACCGTTTGGTGACGTCATGAGTACGGAACTCTTGGGGTACTTGTCATACTTTTCCGTTTTTCTATCCTGTGACTTTCTACTTGAGGGGTCCAACCACCGCGGGTTATACGATAACCTCTAGTCACCTCTTTATTGTGGTCTTTCTTACTTCCCTACCTTGGTTTCGTTTTTGTTGTGGGTCAACACCTACACTGACCACTATCTTTGTTCCAGGTTACGACATTTCTTTTTATAACGTATCCTTGGACCTTACAATCCAGGTACTTCGTTCCGTTTAACCTTCACCAGTTTGTCCTCACACTTAAGTGTCCTCACACTTAAGTGTCCGTTCTGACTTACAGCTGTAAGATCCTTAGTCATTTGATTTTACCTGACCTTACCCACTTAAACTGAGTTTACTGGTAATGTAGATGATAACACCCGTCCTTAGGGAATCTTCTTTACCTCATCGGTAGTATCAGTTGTTGGTAGTATCAGTTGTTTTCTCACGTTTTACGTCATGAACCTACGTTAGAGTTTTTTCTGTCTTACTAGAGAGAAGTAAAGGTTCCGTTTGGTGATTTATCGTGTCATTAGGTTCAGATACGGGACTGGTCATTACGACTTCCTCAATTCAACTTACCAAGATACTTCTGGATGTTCTGGAAAATCTTGATTGTGGGTTTTTTCTACAGAAAAAGTAATATCCCCTGACCTTACGTTTTCACCCTTTAGTCCTTTGTGGACCTTATTGTCCGTTTAAACCGGAACCCAATGTCTTAATTCGTCCCTTTTCCGTTTGTCTCAAAACGGTTCTCTTTCGTGACCAACATTATTTGTGGGAGAAGGTTGTTGTGTTTTCTTCTGATATATGTACCTCTAGTGGTCTACCGGTTGTGACTTTAGTCTAACTAATATAAGAAACGTCGGTTTCTACCTCTTTGAGATATGTCAGTCGTTTTTGTTCTGGTCCTCGACGGACCGAGTCTAGTACTTGAGGAATAACGGTTTAAGTCTGAATTTAACTTCTTTCACCCCTTTTGGTGATCTGGTAGGTACATACTGGATTTAGTTTAGGGAATACTAATATGTCACCTTCACTTTTTATCTAAATTCCCTGATCTAGACTATCTGTGTCACGGACTACTTGATACCTGTCTCCAAGTACTGTAACATGTCCTCTGTCCCTAGTTCTGGTCGAGTTTCTTTTTCTTTACGTTTTTTCGATTTACCAACAGATTCCTCCCGAATGTTTATCGACTCTTTTCTTCTCTTCACTTTTCGTTTCCTCGTTTCCTTTCTATATAGNTTCCAAGTACTGTAACATGTCCTCTGTCCCTAGTTCTGGTCGAGTTTCTTTTTCTTTACGTTTTTTCGATTTACCAACAGATTCCTCCCGAATGTTTATCGACTCTTTTCTTCTCTTCACTTTTCGTTTCCTCGTTTCCTTTCTATATAGGTAAACTTACGGCTCAAGGACTTATCGTTCCTCTCTATTCTTTCCGAAGAAGTCACTAATTACGTTTCTTTATCTCCTTTTATTATCTTACCCTTTCTGATGTCTAGAGAAGTTCTTTTAATCTCTATGGTTCCCTTATGAAGTACGGTTCTATCCTAGTTATTTCCTATCTTTACCATACCTGGATTGTCTTCTTCTTCTATAATTCTTCTCCACCGTTCTTATGTGTCTTCTTGACATGTTTTTTCCCGAAGTGCTTGGTTAGTGTTACCACACTAATGAGTGGATCTCGGTCTGTAGGACCTTACACTTCAGTTCACCTGCTGTCCTTCGTAGTGATGTTTGCTTCGATCACCTCCACTACCTTAAGGTGGACTCGATAAAGTCTAGGATTTTCTACTACGACACTTTCACGACGTGAGTCATACGGTCGTTTGAACCTTTTGAGTCGTCACCGAGAATCCTGACCTTTTCCAGTCAAAAGTAAGGTTAAGGTTTCTTTCCGTTACGGTTTCTTACGAGTTTGATGGTGTGTTAACGTGAGTAGAGTGTAGGATCGCTTCATTACGAGTTTTAAGAGGTTCGGTCCGAAGTCGTTATACACTTGGCACTTGAAGGTCTACAAGTTCGACCAAAATCTTTTCCGTCTGCTTGATCTCTAGTTTAACGGTTGTAGACGACCTAGTAGTTTTTTCGTTCTCTCAAGGTCTTTTTGTAGATAAAGACGAAATAACTGATACGGTTTCGGAAACTGACACACCTAGTGTTAGTTGACACCCTTTTAAGACTTTCTCTGGTGGACTGAACGGAGAACTCTTTGGACATACGTCCAGTCCTTCGTTGTCAATCTTGACCTATATCTTGTTGTCTGACCGAGGTTTATCCTTTTCCTCATGTAGTTCCGACATATAACAGTGGGACGAATAAATTGAATATACGTCTCATGTAGGGTTCTTTGCGACCCGACATACTTCGTGTTCGACCTTAGTACTAACGACCCTCTTTATAGTTACTTGAGTCTGTACGTCTACTGTGACGGGAATACCGTCTTACACTTCTCCTTGATTTTTCGGAGAACTACTTTCACTTTCTCCTCTCACTTTTTCAACCGAATTTCGAGTTGTAAGTCTTTTACTTCTAGTACCGTAGACCAGGGTAGTGAAGTACCCTTTATCTACCCCTTTGTCACCTTTGTCACAGTCTGAAATAAAACCCCCCGAGGTTTTAGTGACGTCTACCACTGACGTCAGTGGTTTAATTTTCTGTGAATGAGGAACCTTCCTTTCAATACTGGTTGGATCTATCGTACAAGTCTTCGTCTCTGTAATGAAACGGTTGTTTCCAGGTAGATCAGTGTCGATACCAAAAAGGTCACCAGTACATACCTACACTCTCAACCTGATATTTCTCTCGCCTCCCGACTTCATAACTACGAAAACTTGACGCCACAACTTCTTCTGAACTCTCAGAGAACNGTCTTACACTTCTCCTTGGTTTTTCGGAGAACTACTTTCACTTTCTCCTCTCACTTTTTCAACCGAATTTCGAGTTGTAAGTCTTTTGCTTCTAGTACCGTAGACCAGGGTAGTGAAGTACCCTTTATCTACCCCTTTGTCACCTTTGTCACAGTCTGAAATAAAACCCCCCGAGGTTTTAGTGACGTCTACCACTGACGTCAGTGGTTTAATTTTCTGTGAATGAGGAACCTTCCTTTCAATACTGGTTGGATCTATCGTACAAGTCTTCGTCTCTGTAATGAAACGGTTGTTTCCAGGTAGATCAGTGTCGATACCAAAAAGGTCACCAGTACATACCTACACTCTCAACCTGATATTTCTCTCGCCTCCCGACTTCATAACTACGAAAACTTGACGCCACAACCTCTTCTGAACTCTTAGAGAACCTAACGTTCTTCTAGGTTGGTCAGGTAGGATTTCCTCTAGGCAGGCTCCACAAGTAACCTTTCTTACAACAACTTTGACTTTGATGTTATGAAACCGGTGGACTACTCTTCTCGACTGAGTAAACTTTTCTGCGACTACGACACTTTCTAATTCCCGTCCATCTCTTCCCCTACTGTCTCCTACTCCACCAATCTACCGTAGTGGCTGAATACATGCACTCAAACCCATCTGAGACCCTCAACCGCTACCTGTCCCTCCGGGCCGCACGACGTCATTACCCCAGCGTTTCTCAGCCTGTACTGACTCCTTCATTTGACTTTGACTTCTTCGTAGAAACTAGGTAAAATTCTAAAAGTATTACTGACAACCGTACTACAACGAGATCCGTAATCCCCAAAGTACTTAAGTACAAGGAGAGGGAGACACAAAAGTATAACATGTACCATCTGTAGAATTAATAAACATAACGACATATAGATCGAAAGGGTCTTGAATCACCCCGAAATTTTTTAGTTAATAACAAACAACCGAATCTTCATGTGTGAAACACGGTCCGAACACTTTTGTCTCGTAGACACGTCTCTATCTCAACTACACTCAATGAATGCGTCAACGTAAATCGATTTTCAACCGATACCAACCTTGTAGATTCTACCAAGTGAGTGTACAGAGACGGAGTCAACCCTCACCGACTACACCTGAAAGAGAGAGAGAGAGAGAGTGAAAAGTACGAATATTATTGAGACGTTTGGAAAGTGTACCATCTAACCAGGGTTCTCCCATTTTCAGTTTCAAAGGTAGTATCTGGCTCTTCAGAGTGTTGCGAAGACACCGATGTAAGACAACTAGTCCGGGTAGTTCTTCCATTCCTGTCCCCTTTATCTAGAGTGGTGAACCTCCCTCATCGGTCTGTAAGTCGTTACTCTTCAGAACCGTCTGTGGAAACGTCTGTTAGAATCTACCATTTAATCCCTTGAGACATTGATTCTTGTATACTGAGTATTGTGCCTTCTATTTTCTTTATTTTTTATCGATTACAAATAATTCATAGATAAAACAAAATATATTTTCAAGACATAGTTATACATAGAATCGTTTACGATCGTTTATTTATTTAAGTATCATTGTTTATGTTCAAAACACCTACTTTAACACAAAGAATATCCTTCTTTACCTACTCTTCCATATTCGTCTACCACCCCTTCTTTCTTTTAAATAAGGAAAAGAGTTTCCCGTCCTTTTACCGTTTAATGTTCTCGATTCCTTCTTCGCACCTCCTTTCACTCGTACATGTACGTACTTCCAAATTGCTCACTCTGAATTTCAACTTTTTACACGGTACCTAAGTCAGGACTCTCTTCACCGACCTTCAAACCTTCACTTACCACTTTACATGATTGATAACTCTTGTGATATCCGTCGTCGGTACTTTAATGTTCTGCGAATGAGGAACCTTCTTTTCAATACTGGTTGGATCTCTCGTATAAGTTTTCGTCTCCGTAATGAAACGACTGATTCCAGGCAGATTAGTTCCGATACCAAAAAGGACACCAGTACATACCTACACTCTCAACCTGACACTTCTTCCGACTCGTGGTTTCTTAACTACGAAAACTTGACACCACAACCTCTTCTGAGAACTCTCAGGGAACCTGACGTTCCTCTAGGTTGGTCAGGTAGACTTCCTCTAGTCGGGACCCTAAAGAAACCTTCCTTACTACGATTTCGACTTTGAGGTCATGAAACAGGTGGAGTACGCTTCTCAACTGAGTAACCTTTTCTGACACTACGACCGTCCCTAACCCCCGTCCTCCTCTTCCCCTGTTGTCTCCTACTCTACCGACCTACCGTAGTGACTGAGCTACGCACACTCAGACTCACTTGAGGCCCCCAACCACTACCTGTCCCTCCGGACCACACAACGCTAAGTACCCCAGGGTTTCTCAGTCTGTGCTGACTCACTGACTTGACTTGACTTGACTTTCCGTCGTCCCGGTTGGTACTAGACACTAAAACGGTATTTTATATAAAGAGTCTAAAAGACTCCCAACTCTAGTACTATTGGAAAAGTAGTAACATATTTTTGTGGGTCCACAAAATCAGGTGATTTAAATTTTTTATCATATAGGTTTGAATTGCAAAGACAGGACTATCATAAACCACTGTGGTACCTATCGTTTCCTATACACTTTCTCTAGGACTCTCTACTAAACTCTAGCTAGCAGTAGTTTAGGAAACTGGAGATACTGAGTAAATAGAAACAGTCCTCAAGACTAGTATTTTTGAGTCTGGTATGACACGACCACTTTACGTTCATGTTTACTGATAAACGACTACCTACTTATTCGACAGAGGGAAGACTCGGTCGTAGGAGAGGTAACCGTCTACTCTAATGGACGACGACGACGACGACGATTTAGCGACGTCAGCACAGACTGAGACACGCTGGGGTATCTGACGTCGGGTGGTCCGAGGTGACAGGGACCCTAAGAGGTCCGTTCTTGTGACCTCACCCAACGGTAAAGGAAGAGGTTACGTACTTTCACTTTTCACTTTCACTTCAGTGAGTCAGCACAGGCTGAGAAGCGCTGGGGTACCTAACGTCGGATGGTCCGAGGAGGCAGGTACCCTAAAAGGTCCGTTCTCATGACCTCACCCTACGGTAACGGAAGAGGCTCCTCAGGTATTAACTGTGACGGTAAGGGTTCCTCCTTTGTCCCACAGTTTTACGGAAGATAATTACAAACGGTCTGATGACGACGACGACGACGATTCAGTTAAGTCAACATAGGCTGAGACACGCTGGGGTATCTACCGTCGAGTGGTCCAAGGGGGTAGGGACTCTAAGAGGTGCGCTCTTATGACCTCACCCAACGGTAAAGGAGAAGGTTACGTACTTTCACTTTGAACTTTCCCTTCAGCGAGTCAGCACAGGCTGAGCATAACTAGGGCACCTGACGTCGGGTGGTCAGAGGAGGCAGGTACCCTGAAAGGTCCGTTCTCATGACCTCATCCACGGTAACGGAAGAGGAACGGTCTCATGTTTAGAGGTAATTGTAATGAGAGTCTGGTAGTGGGAAGTTTAATCAAATCTTTGTAAGGGCGTTGTAGGACCTATAGGCCCACTTACCTACGGTAAAACCTTTAGTAAATAAAAAAACTCTACACTTATTGACCTCCGAAGTTGATATCGTGAGAGTAGTCTGAATCTTACAACGGTGATAAATTTGAATGAGAATGAGAATGTCGACGAAAGGTTGTAGTAAGAAAAGGAAGAATGTCGTTCTATGAAAGACCCAACGTAACTTTATTCTTTCGTCGTTGTACATGCGAACGAAACTCTTTCGGTCTACTCTGTGAGACCTAAACCGTCCTGTTAAATACTTGTGTAAAATCTTTGTTCCCCAAAATAACCTCTCGATACTCGGTTGGTGTGTAGGATCACCTATCACGAAATGTGATCTTTGTTTTTGTTTGTTTGTTTGTTTTTTGGTACAAAATGAAGAGATGGATCAACAGATTGAAGTCCTCCTTAGAACTTCTGCCATAAAACCCCGGTACCAAAGACTGGAAGAGACTTCCCTAGTCTAGTGAGAGAGTTCCTAGTTTATATAATACAATCAGAGAGAAAATCATTAAATTAAAACACCGTGTCTTAAAAGGTTAAATTTATTCAAGTAAAATTTCCTTAGTCGACACAAAATTTTTAACTTTATATGTCGTTATGAACCCTTTTAACCCCTTGTAAGAGAAACGTAGTTGATTCTTACGACGAAAAGAACAAATCATAAAAATATTTCGAACCATATTCAAACCTCTTCTTCTCCTTTCTTCCCCTGTCTTTGAGACTTTCCACTTCAAATAATCACCTATCTAAAGTAGAGGACCGTACTTATATGTATATAATTCAAAGTTTTCGAACATAACTTAAAGATTCTTCGAATTTAAATTGGTGACATAGTTTAACCTACAGTAGTTCAATGTCTTTTTCAATTCTCTTTTTATATTGATTATACAGGATTTCTCATTCTTTATGTAATAAAGTGCATTGTCCTTCAGAACTCATCCGTCAAGTTCCCAACTAATTAAGTCACACTGAGCCACTATGGTCCATCGATATGGTTAAAGAGACAAAGAGAACTGAAAGTGGAGTACGGGAGTTCCTTCGACGGTCGTATGGTCCGTAGTATAATAGTGTTTCATCACAAGTTTCAGTATTACACCTTACAAGGAAGGAACATAGACCTTTACAGGTCGTTATCTTGAGGGTCTACTGAGTAATCAGTCATAATATAAACGACGGATCAGTTATCGTTGTATTTTTCTTAATGATACTTACCGAATATGGTTAGTTATAAATTGGTCGTCCGTGACCTTTCTCCGAAGTATTCGAACAACAATAAGTCAGTAACTCACACAGACTGAGAACTCTGGGGTACCTGACGACGTACGGTCCAAAGGGAGAGAAAGTGATAGAAGACCTCAGACGCGTTCGAGTACAAGTAATACGACTATTACGGTAGGTTGGTAGAGTAGGAGACAGCGGGGGAAGAAGACGGGAGTCAGAAAGGGTTGTAGTCGAAGAAAAGGTTACTCAGTCGACAAGCATAGTCCACCGGTTTTATGACACCGAAACCAAGTCATAGTCAGGAAGGTTATTTATAAGTCGTAACTAAAGGAACTCCTCACTGACTAAACTAGAGGAGAGACAGGTTTCATGATAGTTCTCAGAAGAAGTCGTGGTGTTAAGTTTTCGTCGTCAAGAAACCGCGAGTCGGACCAAATACCAGGTTGAGAGTGTAGGTATATACTGATGACCTTTTTGGTGTCGAAACTGACCTGTCTGGAAATACCCGTTTGAGTACAGAGACAAAAAAATTATACGACAGATCTAAACAGTATCGAAAGGATGGTTTCTCGTTCGTAGAAAATTAAAGTACCGACGTCAGTGTCATTAAAACTTCTGGTTCTTTTATTTTAGACAGTGACGAAAGGTATACATCGGTTTTGGACTTCTGGTAATCACATTACTATTATCCTTTCTCCCTTCCTTGTGAGTAACCCATCTGTTAATTGTCACACGTGATGTGTATAAAAGGAAGGATATGGATGTTAACCCATTGTCAATTTAAAACGATGTATTGTTGATGAGATTTTGACTCACCGAACCTCTTGTGGTAAATAAATCAAAAATTAAGACACTGAGTCGGTAAATCAACATTAGTATATCCCTAACAGACGACCAGAGTTGATAATAGTACATACACAGACATCACTCGACGGTCCCTTCTACCCCCTTCAATCCAGTTCTCCCCTAAGATGTGATCCTCGCCAAGAGACGAAGTTGTTGAGATGAGATAAGGTAAACAAAAAAAAAGGAGTCCGTCTAAACGGACCTGAACAAGTGTATCACCACCTTTCAAAAGTCTCGGTGTTTTTCCATTAGGGGTTACATAATTAAAAAAAAAATTCGAGTCAAAGATAGTCAAAAATGATTATAGAGTGACCGGGTTCTTTCAGTACTCCGGTTAGGTTTAAGTTCTCATCTTTTATCACAGTGAAGAATTACTTTTCTCCATGTCACAGTGAAACGTCCCCGGCTCTCTTCCCTCTCTCCTCTCTTTTTTACATCCAGTGCAAGTGTTGAGTAGTATGTCGAAAGGATCTTCAACGACACGACTCGACGAAAGGTTTACAGAATGTCGTGTACTTGTTTCCGTTTTTAGTTTTCTTATCATTGTTAATATGTAACGAAAAATGTACGGTAGTAATAAAATTTACAGAGTGTGTAATTATTATAGTGAGAATATTTTGAACACTTTTCGTATACTACTCCGTCTTTCTTAGACCTAAAAGTGTATTCTTTCTAGATATAAACTAAGACTGTAAAGGGAAAATGATTGTGAATTATACACTGAAACCCTTTTAACAAATCGAAAAGATACGTAACCAAAAGATCAGACTTTTTACTCCTTCCCAATGAAATTCAGGAAATCCTTTGGTTCCAGGTGGTTCTATTCCATTCTATGAGCTCCATAAATAACCCCTTTGGTGAGTACGTCCGATTTTCCTCTACCTCGTTTTCCACCGTCGGAAAACGTGACGTCCGCTCCAAACCGCACACCCTTTCCTCTTTCCCTTCCCTTGACCCATACCTCTCGGAGTCTGTTGTCGGTTTCTGATTTTGCCAGAACGTCGGTTCCCTCTTGTGGGTGCGGTTGAACGGGTGATCTTCTGAGGACGTCTCCCGTCTCTACCGAATGAAGGTCACAAGGATTGGAACCGATCCTCGTTCGTCGGGACCCTTTCGTCCCAGCCCCCAGTTGTTTCCCTGTGCAAGTTTCTCCACCGTCGATCTCCGACAACTTGTTGTTACAACGGACGTCAACCAAGAGAACTTCACGTTAGACTCGTCACACCGAAGTGTCAACGGTGTGTCACGAAATCCCAACAATAACGGTTACTCTATTATATATTTCTCAGACAATGTAACAGACCGTGTACTATCTTTGATATGTTACTATGAAAAGAAGATTGACGATCTGTATATTCACCGGAGTTTCAAGTCAGTAGAATAGGTTTTCAGTTCAGGTTACGACTGACGTTTCATCCACAAATTATATTATAATTCGTTGTAAGTGATCGATATCACTCGTAAAGTCATATTACCTATAACATCACTCGTAGATAATGCGACTAAAAAGTTCAGGTTAAGGTGAGATTGAAGACTCTAAACATGGGAAGTTTAGTATAACCATGTCGGTTTAATCGGTACAGTTATAATGTACAGAGTTGGTATAACACATGTCAGATAACTGAACCTCACCCGTCGATTAGGTTCTAGTTCAAGTACTACCAAGAAGGGACTCTCTACTTTTTACATTTTCCGGTTAAGTTAATGAGAGGTCCATTCCCCAGGTCTTTGTCCTTTTGAGTCCTGCAGAATTTTAGAAATAAAGTTTGTATGCCGGACCCTTTATCTTACCGTCACACTGTAGTCCTTCCTTTTATTTCGTCTAAATTCCTTTTACTTGTCTATACTTTCTGTCTTACTTACAAAAAAGTCATAAACCTAGGAAACAAAGTCAAGTAAAGAAGTAACGACTACGTCAGGACAGTAAAATACAAATGCACTATGTATTTTACTTATATCGTAAAGAAACAAAAGAAATTCAACCAAGATCACCTGAAACAATTTATATTGATTTTTACGGGGTTAGTTATGTGGTTGTATACATACACACGTCAGCCGAACGGTGGTTCATGGTGTCTCAAGGAAAGAAATTATATGATAAACATTCAATATTGTTTTTTATTCTGTATGATTTTTACCTTTTTCCGGTAAGACATCGTTAGAACGAAAACTTGTTTGCCTTTGAAGGATTTATACTCAGGAACCACCGTAGTATAAATCTTAATCGAAATAATTTATGTGTTTAACTTTCGTGTAATTTTCTATGTACGTTTTATATTCTTCTTTTGTTTAACGAATATTTTGGAATCGTCGTACACTAATACTTTTATATCCTTAAAATTTGTAACCCCTTATGATTTATTTTTGTAAAATGTCCCGATAAACAATCTCAAATGTTAAGACGTCATAGTTTTATATAAGTGTTTCACTATCATTTTTAATAGATTAACCGTCACAAATTTATCTACCACTGAATCCCCTGTTACCTATACACATATGCATATCGACTCAGGGAAGGGACAAGTGGACTTTGATAATGTTGTGACAAACAATTAATCGATATAGGGTTATGTTTTATTTTTTCAAAATTTGTTTATTTATCTATCTACCACCGACTACCTGAATATATTTTACATAAGGTATTTTATATACTTTATATATATAATATGAATATATTTTACCTAAGGTAAGATATGACCTCTAACTTTGTCCGATGGTAATTTAGATATTTGAGAAATTAAGTTTTTCTGGAAGTATTTGTTGTCTTAAGTATCCGGTATTATTCCTGACTTTTTCAAGGTCGTTTGTAAATTCTACCCGTTGAAGTGATTTTAGTCTCTCCTTATATATTTTCTAAATTACCCTTGTAATCTGATAAGTCGTCAGAGTGTTATAATCCATAACTATTCTGTTCCTTTTCTGTCCTTGAGAATAAGAGACGACCATCTTTATATTCAACTAGGTATAATTAAAAGCATACAATTTTTTTACCCACACATATCCTTTTAATTATAGAATACATGTGAGGTTAAGTCATTAAAGTTAAGGTCCAAGTATTTGATTCTAGTAAGAACATGTACACGTGTTATACTGTACATGTCACCACAAGTGACTTCGTGTTTCGGGGAGGACTGAGAATCACTATAAGAGGGACATACACTACGGATCTTTACGATATTAGTAGAACGATGGTTGACCTTCTACTTCGGTCTTGTTCTTCCTCCTCTCTCAGTTCTTTTGGACTTCTTATGTCTACCCCGCAGTACGGACCTTAACGGGTTTAAACCTGAACCCATTCGTGTGTTAAAATTCTATTGTGTAGGGAAATAAAAAAAGGTTGTAAACTCACAAAACACACAATGAATGTCGGTTTCCTAAGACATTTTATTATAGTACTCTAAAAACGGACAACGAAATAAAATAAAACATAGCATAATTACATAATAAAACCAAATCCTTCCATTCACGGAATAGACGGTCTCATCTCACTTTTAACTAAGATCTAAATAGTAAACAAGTGATATCTTAAACAATTTATAAGTTCAAAATGGGAAAACTGGTAAATGAGAAAGAACTGTAACGAGAAACGGTAAGTATCAAGTATTCATTATAACAGTAAGGTGACTGAAACCCCTCCTCAACTTTAAACTGAGTCTATTAAGTCTTCAAAGACAGGTTAGGATTATGTAAAAAGGCATTTATATCTTGAAATGTAACTGATGTAAAATCATTTTAAAAATTGACTTTTCCCTAACTGAAGAATTAGATATAAATATTTTAGGAAAGAAGTTATAAACACTGATCCAGAATGTTATTTCTAGTTGTTTTTATACAAATTCTATTAGACTATGAGTATTATCGAGAAACACGTGATCCGAGTTGGTACTCTGTGTAAACGTTGGACACTTTACCCGTAAAGTTGTGATATTCAAATTTTCTGAGATTGTTTTCTGACAATTTTAATTAGGTGTGTCTGAAGTTCCTGTAATTCCTACGAGAAATATTTTTTACTTTAAGTAAAACACCTGAAATAAAATCAAGGAGTTTAGGACCTACTGATCATTAGGGATATTTTAACTTCGTCGGAGTAAAATGAAACGTATTTTCCACCCGCCTCACGTCCTCTCTCTGTGTTTCCAAACCGTCTCCAGTTGACAAAAAGGACGGTTCCTCCTCAACAATCACCGTTCTTTGACAGTTTTGTTTAATTAGGTTTGTGAACAACTGTAGAGAACTCCTTTCGTCGAAGAGATGCTCAGTGAAGGAGACCCGTGAGAGCTAAGTATTTAGATTTAGTATTAAGGTTAAAGACGTACAAGTAGTTAGAGTGTCTGGTGTTACGAGGCAAAGGGATCAACTCGTGAACTAAAGTAAGATGAAATTACGTGTCATAGTAAAACGAGAGTACTTCTTTAATAGTAAGAACCAAAAAGTTGTTTCTTGTAAATAAGATACTTCAAAGGTATTCTCCCTTCTACGACTGAAATTCACCAAATGAATTCACCAAATAAGAGAACACACTATAATTAACCGGTTTGTATTGACTTATTTTAAATAGTTCAAAGGGACCACAGAGTCTGTCATTTCTTAGACGGACATTACGTCCTCTGGACCCAAGCTGTGACCCAGACCCTGTAGGAGACCTCGTCTCTTACCTTTAGGTGAGGTCATATGAACCGTCTTTTTAAGATACCTGTCTCCTCAGTGACGACCGATGTCAGGTCCCCCAGCGTTTCTTAACCTGTACTTACTTACTGATTATGAAAGTTTGACTCATCGACCAGTTATGACGTTCTTGTACTTTTGTTAAAAAAAAAAGGTTACTCATTAGGAAGTAATTCCTAAAGATAGTGTTTTGAAAGTCAGTCAGGTAACCTGGATCTGACTATCCTTCTACGACTAAGATTTTATCCTATTCGTCACCAGATACTTTGTATGTTAAAGATTCAATTTTACTATGTTAAATGTCCGGTCACTTCTAAGATCATGGACTTACGTTACCCCTTCCGACCATCGATGGTCAGATGGTCATCTAAAGACCATCTGAGTCTTTAGTTTCACCTGTAATAAACTATCGAAGGGATTTGGGTTCATCGAAACGTCAATAGTAATGTACAGCTTTTATTGGTTACCGGTTTGACAAGAGTGTAAACGTAAAAGACGTATAAAGTCAAGTCAAGTCAACGAGTTAGCACTGACTGAGAAACGCTGGGGTAATTAACGACGTACGATCCGGAGGGACAGGTAGTCGTTGAGGACCTCAAGTGAGTCTGAGTACAGGTAACTTAGCCACTACGGTAGGTCGGTAGAGTAGGAGACAGCAGGAGAAGAGGAGGACGGGGGTTAGGGAGGATCGTAGTCTCAGAAAAGGTTACTTAGTTGTGAAGCGTACTCCACCGGTTTCATGACCTCAAAGTCGAAATCGTAGTCAGGAAGATTTCTTATGGGTCCTGACTAGAGGAAATCTTAACTGGCCAACCTAGAGGAACGTCAGGTTCCCTGAGAGTTCTCAGAAGAGGTTGTGGTGTCAAGTTATCGTAGTTAAGAAACCACGAGTCGAAAGAAGTGTCAGGTTGAGAGTGTAGGTATGTACTGATGACCTTTTTGGTGCCGGAACTGATCTGACTGGAAACAACCGTTTCATTACAGAGACGTATAAATGGGAAATAATTTACGAGTTAAGTACTTTGCATCATGTTTATACCTATCAATGTATCTAAACGTATAGTAACGTGTACACTTAATCAAATATGGAATATCCGTTCTGTAAACGTAGACTGAAAGAACTGAGTGAGTATTTACTCCAAATTCGATTTAGAGTCCTTTTCTTTTTATAATAGATTTTTCATTGTATAATATGTCGATCGTATATAAAAACACGTCTGTACATTAGTGTAATGTCAAAGAGAAAGTTAGTTTATTCTCCTTCAGCGAGTCCTATTGTAATTTTATAGGAATAAATGGAAACATTAGAGAAGTAAATCAAAACTTCGATCAGTATATTTAATCGAGACATGAACTCCTTTATGACCTCATTATCGACATCCAGACACGGCCAGTCATACTATCGATGATTAGTCCATATCGATGAAGTTAAGTTAAATTTAATTAATTTTAATTTAGTTTACTTTTTACATCGAGGAGTCCAACATGATCGGTATGGCTTCTCACAAGTTGTCAGTGTACAGCGAATACTGATACATGACCTCTGAAATCGATAGCTTATATATTTTGTTAGGATGTTTAGTCATTCTCCTTTCGTTGGGCTGGTTTGTTTTTACCGGGGACTACTTGTAAAGGTACCAGTGTCTCACAGGACAATCTGTTGAGACTCTTTCTTTAGTGTGGAATGTAAAAACTCATTAAGGGTTTCTTTAGATCTGTGTGTACACTGAGAAAGACATATACAGACACACAAACACAAATGACTGAGAAAAAATTGTTCTTCAAGTAACACACAAAACAAAGGTAAATCTTTTCATAAAGATGAGTAAAGATATTCGTTTACTTAACAATCGTTTCACGATCAGATCCTTGTATTACTTCTTTCCGGTCTTGTCACCTAGTTCACTATTTTACAGTTATCTTTGTTTACACTAGAATGACTATTCATTTGCCATCAGTCTCCGTCTGGGAGAGACGAGGTTGGGGGAGACACATTCCCTACAATGTCCACTCGACCGTGAACGGAAGACTGACGGAGACCCCTGTGACTACGTAAGGTCCAAGGGGTCCCTTCAACGGTGCAAACGGCGAGTTTGGTGGTATCCTCAACTTATTATTCGAAAGTCAAAATAATTTTATAAAAAATTTGACACCTTTATTACATACAGGATACTTTATTTAGTATTTTCCATAGCATAGAACGAGTTTTTAATAACAATCTTAACCCATATCCTCTCAAAATTTATTAACCCCGTTTGACTATTTTTATGTTTTCTGGAGTGAAACATTCCTTTGACTTCGACCACTAGAATCTACTACGTAGGACTCTCGAAAGATTTACTCATTTTTCCGTCACCCCTTGAAGACAGTCATCTGGATATGAGTCGTTTGTTTTTCGTAATCGTAAAGTCGTTTACTAATTACTTATTTTCTTGTAAATGTCAAAATATAATTTTTATAAACATATGTATAGATGACATACTAGGGTATACAATTCACTATAAAAATACCCAGTAGGTTGTAGTCACGGTCAATACCGTCTATCCCAAAAATAATATATGAAAATAAATGGTGAATTTAAGATTTCCTGTCTTTCGGATGAGTAGTTTAAGATAAAATAATTCCCTATTCTGTAAGTGTAACAACGGTACCCAGGTAAATTTTTACAGTTTAGAACTAACAGATTAAAAAGTGAAATACCTCGTTTTGGAGTCGAAAGAATAGACATCTGATGTATAGTATCGGGTTGGAGTCTTTACATGACCCTTCTAATTTACTCTACCACAATATTTCGTGAATGACACAGACACTGAATTCCTACGTAACGTAAAGTAATCTAGATAAATGTGTCATAAAAAGTTTAAGTGGTTGTTCCGAGTTTTAAATGTCAGGGGTCTAGTGGTACCCCTTGTCATTGTAAGTCGGGTCTTTAATCTAGCTCTCTTTTTAGTCGACCCGGTCGCCGGTTGGTAGACCAGTGTCCCGGACCGGTCTGGAAAAAGGACACACTCGACCGTGTTGAAGGGCGGACTCCATGAGTCGACGATGGTCGTGTTTTGAACCAGGAGAAAGGGGTGTAGTTGTCCCTCCGACTGGGCCCTGTAGGTGTTTCACCGGACTCAGTATGTGGACCCGTGGCCTGGTGTCGGGCGGACGTCGACTGTACCCCTCGACTCCTAGCGCCCCTCCCGGCTCCCCCCGACGTGACGGTGGAAATCAGGCAAACGTCATGATGTTCCGTTGTACACATAGAAGGATGGAACAAAAGAGAAGGTAAACGTCAGAGTAGGAGCCGAAGGGACCCGAAGGGTCCCGTAGGATCACCATTTCTTGGACGGACGGTTACGTCTTCCGTTTTCTCTACACCCAAACTAGGGACCCAACCCTTCTAGGGGACCTCTTCCCGTACCGTTTGGTGAGGTCATAAGAATGGATCTCTAAGGGTACCTGTCTCCTCGGACCACCCAATGTCGGGTACCCCAACGTCTCTCAACCTGTACTAATTCACTAGAAAGGTAGGTGAGGAAAGTGAAAGGATGGGGGATTCTATACGGGGCTATCGACGAGTTATTTACAACCACCTTACAATTGAAGTTAACTAACAATACACAGAGAAGATCTAGATTTTAAGATTTTGGAATTCCCCGTTATTTACTTAGAATGGGTGTTTTAGTGAAGAGTCCGTCGTCCTTTGTGAGTTGTAATATAAAGGGTTTTGTTACCTTAACCGTCACGATGTCATATTTTTTACCCTTTCTATGTGTTCATGATTGTTTGTAAATAACTCTCGAATAACGGACGGTCCTTGAATGTACGTAATAGAGTAAATAAGAAGTATTATTGACTCAATTTATAATAATAATACAGGAAAAGTAAACTCGTAAATTCCGTTTTGTTTCCCTCTGACTTGATTCCAGTTTCTGGAACCTAAATTGAAGTACAGACAAACTAAAATTTCTTACTTGAAGAAATTGTCAATTTACTTAAGGGAGAATCCCTATTATTCTTACCCATCTCACACACGGTCGACTCTTTACTTTCTTTAATCCAGTACACCGACAAAATTTTGTACCAATGTTTACAAAACGATAAGAAGGGTACTCTTCACCTTAGAAACAGGGGTGGGGAACTTGAGTCCTCCTAAACACCAACAAATTTGGCTGTCTCCTACCGTCTTCACTGAGACACATGGAGGTCACGGTGGATTACTTTTCGATACGTAGATAAGGAACAAGTGACCTTGCGTGACGGACTCGGTAGCATAGTCTCGAGTGTGGTGGACCTCCGGTAGTCAGACGTTTTCACGGGGTCACCTGTGAGGTCTGTGATCGAGTACGGTAGTCGTACACACGTTTCGATGAAACCCAGTGACTCTGACTGGGCCATACCACCAAATCAACGATTCTGTACCGACTGAGAGACACTGAGGTACCTGACAACGGGTGGTCCGAGGAGACAAGTACCTTAAAAGGTCCCTTCTTATGACCCCACCAACGGTAAAGGAAAAGGTCCCCTAGAAGGGGGGTGGGTCCCTCACTTGGACCCAGAGGACGTAACGTCCGCCTAAGAAATAGTTGACTCAGTGAGCCCTTCGAGTCGTATGTAGATGACTTACTGTGCTGTAAGAACCGACACACTGTCGGCACTTTTACTCGACGAATGTAGAAGTACTAGTGACCGACGTTCCCTATATATACTAAGTGTGAGTGAGGAGGACTAAGTCCACAAGGTTTCAGTGGGAAGAGGATCTGAAGAGAATGAGTTACTGACTCATACAAATCAGATTGTACCTTAAAGTAAGGTCTTCTTATGTGTTAAGAGTGTCAATTAAGTGTCGGAGGAGAAGTACATAGTGTCGGAACAGTACCACTTCCCCGAACACATTGAGTCATTTCGATAGTCGGTGCGACACGTTGATGGGGTTCTACTTGCGCAGTATCACTTCTCAAGACTGTTTTACACCAGTTGACCTCTTTGGCGAGGTCATAAGAGCGTCGTTCTTGGGGTGCTTGTCATACTGAGTCTCTGACTTGTCGAATATCGGATTGAGAGGAAGAGAGTGTAGTTGTGGCGTAAGGTTCTCAGAAGGAAAGGTTAGAAAAAAGGAAGGTTAGAGAAACTAACCACAGTTTGGACGGAGGGACAAACTCAGAAAAGGATGGATAAGAGTGAGGGAGGGGAAATAGAAAGTGTCCATAAAAGGGTTCGTAGTGCACGTACAGATCTGAGTAAAGAATTGTCAATGAAACATTTTCTGAACTTAATTACGTTTAACCTTCTCTCGGGAGGAGTCAACTCGGGATAGGTTTAGTACTAGGTGTTTTTAGTACTCTATTCTATTTTATCGATAACACGATTCGGTATTTCAAAACCCGATCAAAAATTACGTCGTTCTCTATTGACCTTACTAGTACAAAATTGTATTCGACGTACAGTTTTACAATTCAGTCTGTCTCTTTCTGTTTACAGAATACTATAGTGAATATACACCTTAGATTTTTTTCTTACTATGTTCACTTGAATAAATGTTTTGTCTGAGTGTCTGAATCTTTTGTTTAAATACCAATGGTTTCCCTTTTCTACCTCCCCTCCCTATTGAATCCTCAAGTCCTAATTGTAAATGTGCGATGACATATATTTAATCTAATAGTCATTGCTGGATGACACATCGTGTCCCTTGATATGAGTTATAAGACATTATTGGATATACCCTTTTCTTATATAATTTCTTATTTATATACTTATATATATTGATTTAGTGAAACGACATATGGACATTGATTATGTTGTAACATTTAATTGACACGACACTCACACGAGTCAACGAACAGTACAGGTTGAGAAACGTTGGGATACCTGACATCGGACGGTTCGAGGAGACAGGTACTCTAAGAGGTCCGTTTTTATAACCTCACTCAACGGTACGGGAGGAGGTCCCCTAGAAGGGCTGAGTCCCTAACTTTGACGCAGAGGACGTGTAGGACGTAACGTTCGTCTAAGAAATGGATGACTCGGTGGACCCTTCAGGTTTAATCGATATGAGGTTATATTTTATTTTATTTTTTTATTATGTTAAATACAATATATATAAAATAGTGTGTGTGTGTTTTACAAACGTACCTTTTCACACTCCGTAAAGACGTCGTTTATAAGAAGATTTCTGTACTCAAATGTTTTTTATTTGGTCGGATCTTTTACTTGAGACTTTATGTTACTGGTGGAGTAGGTCCAAACGGGTCGTAAAAGAACAAAGTCGCGACTTTTTAGTTCTAGGACCCTTTTGTGAGTGAGGTACCATTTGGTACAGTCCACCAGTTAGGTGGGTCTTGAGAAGTTCACGTGTCTTATTTGTCCTGATTCCAAAAGGAGAACACAGGTATTATTCTTCTCATAAGAAGAAGGAGTCTCTTTGGGTAATAGAATTGGTTCTCAATGTGACGAATTACATTAACGAATCAATACTTGAGTTCCAGTAAGGATGATTTAATTTTAGACTTCTATTAATTGAGAATTATAACATAGTAGAGAGTCACCCAAAGAAACTACCTTTCAAGGTTTATATAAGTTGAATCGGAGGTATTTCGAATCTCTCTTTGACATGTGACGTAGGACCGGTGGTAAATTCAGGTTCGATTTTAAAGACTCTCACAAGGATACGACTTGAGGACATAGAACTCTGGTAGATTCTTTCTTTTTTTTCTTTTCTTTTTTTCACGGTACCGATGAAACCCTTTGTAACGTACGACACATAGGGAAGGTCTCTTAGAGTTACGTAATTTATATTCTTAGACTGATCTGAACTTCTTTTTGTCAGAAAGACATCGTTTGATGTTTAGTGTTCCTGTAGATAGAGTATGTAGTCTAACCGTTTTGGTTTCGACTAAACATCATAGGTGAGAACCGTTTTCTTATCCTTTTGTAAAGGATTCTATTTGACACCTAATTTCATATTTAACCATCTCTAAAAGACCTTTCCGTTAAACCGTCAATGATAATTTACATTACATGTATAAGAAGGTAGGTCGTTAAGAAGGATGGAGAACCACAGGGAGAATCTTGTTTATGAGTATTAACGTGTTTCTACATATATTTCTCCCGAAGGTACCACCGAGTCTCCCATTTCGTAGACGGACGTTACGTCCTCTGGGTCCAAACTAGGGACCCAACCCTTCTAGGGGACCTCTTTCTTTAGCGTTGGGTGAGGTCATAAGAACGGACCCTTTAGGGTACCTGTCTCCTCGGACCACCCGACGTCGCGTACCCCAACGTTTCTCAGTCTGTGCTGACTCGTTGACTCGTGGGTACACTTATGTTCTCATTAATAACAATGTCGAAACATTATAGTTTGTAAGATTTAGTCAGATTTACTGGTAAGTATATGTAAATAAAACTTTCATAAATAACTTACGAACAGTGTACAGTTTATGATAAGATCAGCGTTTTCTACCTGGTTACTTTTAACCTCTATTCTTTTACTAGTAGGTAGAACCTCTAAAATACCTAACTTAAATCTATTGTTCCTCTTACTTCTCCTAGATATTAGTTTATCATTCGTTTGAGTTAGGTCATTTATATACGGTGAATCTAAATCCCAACGGAACATATTGTCCTGGAGGTTATTATCACCGACTTTGTTCGCTCAGACACAGGAGGAATACACAGATCTATCCACCAAGTCCCGACCAAACCACTAATATTAACTTACTCGGGCTCAATGAAGGTCGGCAGACACGAGGGTAGGGATACTCATTAGGAGTAAGAGTCCCGGGTTATACGTCGAGTTCGATAGTGTAGGTGTAAGTCCTCTTACCGTTTTCCACCCTTCGTCGTATAGACAACCTTAAACCTGTAAGGTATAAGTGAATTGGAGTCCTCTGTCTCGGATAATACCAGTACTGATTTGAAGTTCCCTTCGACCTTTAATATCACAAAAAAAAAAGAAAAAAAAAAATTAATCACTAACTAGTAAGTGTACTGTCCTTCAGTACTCTTTTGTCCTCTCTTCTCTATACTGTTGATCGTCAAAACGGAACTCTATCAGTACTCTCACTTACACACACATACGTACACATACACAGATATTGTTATTTTGTTTGATTAAACAATCATTACCACCCTGTGACTAAAATCTAACTCAACAGTTACTATTTTAAGGACTACTAAGTCATTAATCCAACTGTGGATGTAGTGTTCCTCTTTGAAGATAATATAATCAATGGATAAGACTTATTGTTTAATGCGGGTTTGAATCACCGAATTTTATTACGTGTAAATAATAGACACGTAGTCAAAGACACGTACTAGATCGAGTCATTAGACGAAAGACAAGGTACTGTTCCGACCTCAGTTCCACAATTAATCCCGATATTAGAGCGGAGTTCCGAGTGCACCCCTCCCTAGTTGAACGTTCGAGTGTCACCAATGATCGTCTCAAGTCATGGAGTGGTCTGACTCCTACACTGAAGGAGTGACCACCGATTAGTCTCTAACGAGAGTCCAAGACGGGTACACATCGAAGAGACTGTACCGTAGAGTGAAACAGTTTGGTACGTTCAGTTCTTCCGTTATTTATTTCAAACGTTAGTGTTACCTTCAGTGTCTGAAGGTATCGGATTAGAGTCTCACCGTAGGGTAGTGAAAAACAAAATAAGATAAATGACCTTCGTTAAGATTAATATCAGATGTAAGTTCTTCTCTCCTATTGTATTTGCGATTTTTTTGTCATCTTCCAACTTAGAAGAATTTTCCGGTGTACCGTATGGTAGACACTTTTATGTGTGTCACTTTAGTAGGATTAAACGAATACTAGAGTCCTCCAAGTGTTTTTCCTTCCGTATATAACAATCCGTACTTCCTCCTTTTACGGTACTTTACTCCTATGTCTTCATCCACCTCCAGTTTCGTAAAAAAAATTTTAACTCTATATAAACTATAAGTTATAATATACAATGTCCACATGTTATATGGTTAAGTATTAACAACAGATCAACGATTCGTCACAGACTGAGAAAATGTTAAGGTACCTGACATTGGGTGGTTCAAGGAGACAGTTACCCTAAAGGGTCCGTTCTTATAACCTCAACCAAAGGTAAAGGAAGAAGTCCCCTAGAAGGGTTGGGTCCCTAATTTGGGTATAGAGGACGTAACCGTCCGTTTAAGAAATGGTGACTCCGTGGTCCCTTCGGGTCTCAAGTATTGTAAATTTGAAGTATGAAGTAAATATAAATAATATTTTATAACTGAGATAAGGAACGTAACATGTTGTACGGAAACATTGTAAATAAAATATACATTATCAAACATAAAGAATTAGAGAATGGAGATGAAACGGGAAGAGGGAAAAGAAGAGGGGTGACCATTGTTCATCAAACAAGAGATATAGATTTTCTCAGACGAATGAAAAAAAAATAGTATAAGTTATTAAACAAAATTAAGAAATCTAGGACGTAAATTCACTATAGTGTGTTATAGACAGAAAGAGACGGACTGAATAAAGTGAATCGTATTATAGGAGGTTTAAGTAGATACGACCACGTTTACCGTTTTAAAATAAGAAAAAAGAAAATTACCTACTTGTCATAAATCAACATATATATTTACATACGGGAAGTACCTTTTCGTTCCGTGTAACTTTTAACGACGTCGAATAGAGTTCGTCTTTAAGACCTGAAGGACGTTTTGAAGTGGAGACAGGGGTACCCGTCTCTACTCTGTTTTTCCTCTTGTCACAAAAGACCTTAGTCGTTCGAGAGTCCTCTTCCAACTTCCGGTCGAATGTATTCAACGTCCTTAAATGTCGAGAAGAGTCTTTAGTCGTCTCCTGTGGTCCGTTAGGAGTTTACGGTTCAAGTAATTACGGTAGAGACCTGAAGGAGGATAAAGTTTGTAAAATTTAGATACGTCAACGTTACGGGACGCGATCAGTCACTAGTCGATTACAATCTATAATAATACCTTCTTACTTTACCTATGAATTAGACATAGTTATTTCTGGATGTCATTAAATGGAGGGCGAACTAAATTCTGTCCTTCCTGTGAATATATAGACAGTAATTCGTCGTGATATGTGATAAAAGTAAGGATATATATGTTTGAATGTTATGTTTAAATCGTGAACTATGTCAGCCTGTGTTGATTTCGTAATCGTACGTGAGTATCTATATAGTGAACGCACTTCATTTTTTAAACACCTTAGTTTTAGTTTAGGAATGTTAAAAAAGTGACTCTATATTAACTTTATTTCTCAACACGTTCAAAATCCACATGTACAACTAAACTATGTAAGATGACGACGTTCTACTAATGGTGCCTTCGTACTCGATTGTGAAGATAATACAGTATATTAGTAGTAAAGAAAAAATACGAACCTTATTAATTCTAGATCAGAATCGTTGAAACCTTCTACTGTACCGTTGGGTAAGGTCATAAAAACGGATCTCTTAAGGTACCTGTCTCCTCAGACCACCCGATATCAGGTACCACAGTGTTTCTCAACCTGTACTCACTCGTGGACTTGTCGTCGTCAGAGTTGTCGAAACTACAAATATTGTAATAATAGATGTTAGTGTATCGGTTTAAGAACTAGAGTATACTTTTGAGTCTCTTTGAAAGACTGTAAACAGGTATGACATAGTGATGATAAAGGGGAAGTAATCCATGTGTCTAATACAGTAATTTAAGAGGTCAAAGCTCTTAAAGGTCTTATACGTCCTACATATACCCCGAAGGGTTCACCGTGACCACCATTTCTTGGGTGGACGGTTACGTCCTCTACATTCTCTGTACCGAAGTTAAGGACCCAGTCCTTTTAAGGGACCTCCTCCCGTACCGTTGTGTGAGATCATAAGAGGGGACCTCTTAGGGTACCTGTCTCTTCGGACCTCCCACCGACAGACATCCCAGAGTTTCTCAGCCTGTACTGAATTCACTGGACCGTGAGTGCACGTGTATATACATTCTTTGTATCTCTTCAGAATACATGAATTATTATACGAAAGTCGAATTTCTTTTTAAACGTCTACGTTTTCGAACTATATAAGAAATTTTTTTCACTGTACTACGTCAGTTAATAACATTCGGTGGATTCCTACCATCAATTTATCACCTAATAGCTAAGATTTGCAACATTCCTCAATTTAGGACATAACCGTCCTCTAGTATCCAAACCTCGTTGGGTAGGTTATACGAAGGACGTCAGATCAACTGTTTGGTAAGAGATAAAAGATATTTCCACGATTAAACAAGGATCACGAGTAGTTGTTCTCAACTGATACGATCTTTTAAATTCCTGTCAATTCAAACGATTTCGTCATACCATACCAAACTATTAAACCCTTTAATTATTATTGTACCTTTTAATTTATTGTGTTATACTTTTTTTCCGTTGTGAGATTAACACGTGTTAAAGGGGGTTTTTCAAGATCCATTTGAGTTCAAATTAACTTTTTCCATAAATTATTTCCATAGATTACACGCACGTAAGAGTCAGTACAGGTCGAGAAAACACTGGGGTACCTGACATCGGTTGGTCCGAGGAGACAGGTACCTTAAAAGGTCCGTTTTTATAACCTCACACAACGGTAAAGGAATACATCCATATAGTTTACACTGTTTAGTAGAGTGGTGAATTAATAAATTTCGAGTGCTCATCTAAGTCGTTTTACACATGATATATACTTTTGTATTTATATGGTAATACTTAGAGTATTACTTTTCGATCACCTCCACTACCTTAAGGTCGACTCGATAAAGTTTAGGATTTTCTACTACGTCACTTTCACGACGTAAGTTATACAGTCGTTTAAACCTTTTGAGCTGTCACCGGTGTCCTGACCTTTTCCAGTCAAAAGTAAGGTTAGGGTTTCTTTCCGTTACGGTTTCTTACGGGATTGATGACGTGTTAACGTGAGTAGAGTGTACGATCATTTCATTACGAGTTTTAAGAGGTTCGGTCCGAAGTCGTTATTCACTTGACACTTGAAGGTCTACAAGTTCGACCAAAATCTTTTCCGTCTCCTTGGTCTCTAGTTTAACGGTTGTAGATGACCTAGTACCTTTTTCGTTCTCTCAAGGTCTTTTTGTAGATAAAGACGAAATAACTGATACAGTTTCCGAAACCTAATGTTATTTGACACCTTTTAAGAATTTCTCTACCCTTATAGTCTGGTGGACTGACAGGAGAACTCTTTGGACATACGTCCAGTTCTTCGTTGTCAATCTTGACCTGTGACCCGTACCTTGTTGTCTAACCAAGGTTTATCCTTTTCCTCATGCAGTTCCGACATATAACAGGGGGACGAATAAATTGAAGATACGTCTCATGTAGTACTCTTCTCTCACTTTTTCAACCGAATTTCGAGTTGTAAGTCTTTTGATTCTAGTACCGTAGACCAGGCTAGTGAAGTACCCTTTATCTACCCCTTTGTCACCTTTGTTACCGACTGAAATAAAAAAACCCGAGGTTATAGTGACGTCTACCACTAACGTCGGTACTTTAATTTTCTGCGAATGAGGAACCTTCCTTTCAATACTGGTTGGATCTGTTGTATAATTTTTCGTCTCTGTAATGAAACGGTTGTTTCGAGGCAGATCAGTTTCGATACCAAAAAGGTCATCAGAACATACCTACACTCTCAGTCTGAATTTTCTTTCCACTCGTGGTTTCTTAATTACTAAAACTTGACACCACAACCTCTTCTGAGAACTCTTAGGGAACTTGACGATCCTCTAGGTTGGTCAGGTAGGATTTCCTCTAGTTAGGACTCACAAGTAACCTTCCTGACTACAACTTCGACTTTGAGGTTATGAAACCAGTGGACTACGCTTCTCGACTGAGTAAACTTTTCTGGGACTACGACCCTTTCTAACTCCCACCCTCCTCTTCCCCTGTTATCTCCTACTCTACCAACTTATAGTAGTGGCTGAGTTACCTGTACTCAAATCCATTTGAGACCCTCAACCACTACCTGTCCCTCCGGACCGCACGATACCAAGTACCCCAGCGTTTCTCAGTCTGTGTTGACTCGTTGACTTTACTTGACGTGACTTAACTTGACTTGACTTGACTTGACTTAGAGAAACTAAAATAAGTCAACGGTCTTTTATAAGTCTAAACAATTGACGTAAGGTTTTATAGAGATCCACCTGTTGATTACTCTATTAACTTTTGGAATTTATAAAATTTCCATCATATATAATAAAAGACGAAACCGGAAGATACAAACAAGAAATACTGTCAGACTCGTGTCAAATTAAAGACGAAGTAACGGAATTTAACGACGTGATTAAAATTTAGACACGATTAAAATAGTCTTTGACCTGTATTCCACAAAAATCATCGTTTTGTACCACACCATCCCCTCCCTCCACCCTCCCCCCCAAGTACAAACCCTTGCGTACATTCTTAATTTCTACAATTTTAAATTTTTTTTATTTTTTAAATTTTTTTTTTCGTTCAATATATATTTTTTTTTTTCTTATTTCTTCTGTAAACTACTTTACTCATATAGTCAGTCGTATCCGACCAAATACGATGTCTTTGTTTGTTAGGAGGTTCTAAAGTCACCAAACTTTATGGTTTTCAAAAAGAAAGAGTTCGAGGAACAGGTTGTCTCTAAGTTTAGTCAGAAGAACGACATCAGTGAGTTTTTAGGTTTACGACTTTTGAGGAAAAGATGTAGTCATACTGTTAAATTTCCTCTGTATCAATTATGACCGAAATTCCGAAGATGGACTTTTAACTATGTATATTGAAAAACGAAGATAATATCACCGGTTTCGGTACGGATTGTAGTTCCCTCACATAATTCATGTTAGGATAATTCACGAACCTTTTCTTTTTGTTTTTTTTAGTTTTGGACTTTATAAACACTATTAAGGATTACTGGTTGTTTTAGACGGGAGACTAGTGATGTATAAAATATATTAGAGGAAAGGGAGGATATGTGTGTTGTCTGTAAGTACACCAGATACTTACTTTGTTGAATATTCGGTGTGTTGTAATGTCGTAGTTCTAAATACAGATTATATGGACTCACTACCCGACAACAAGTACCATCTAGATTTTACATGACCGATATAGAGGAGAATTAGGTCTTTAGAGGGTTTAATTACCATTCAATAGATGAGGATGAGCGTGTTTTATATATTAACACTCGGTCACTATCCGATAATTCATAAAAGTGAATCCTTTTTTATCCTCTGTATTCTCTATACTAAGATATCTTTAACTTTCGAGTAAGATGTCCGAGAGATGGAATTTCTACCCCGTAAGGGGAACCAATTCGAACTTAAGACAAAAAAAAAAACTCTTAGGAAACGAGTCAACAGATACATTGGGGACCAGCACCAATGTAGGTGTCCTCTATAATCCTTTAGGAGGGACTATCCCCTACTCGTTGAAAAAGTCGGATGGAGGACAAACATAAACTCCGGGATAAATGTAATTTATATACAATCCTGATCAAAGGAGGAAAGTAATAAGACATAGTTAGTTTAGAATTGTATTCAAGTAAAGGACAATGTAAAACTTGTACCCCGTCGTTCCTTCGAGACGAATACCATAGTGTCACCCTATATCAACTACCCCCGATATGAAATTAAGTCTGATAGTATTCCCGACTTTATCCATTTTTATTACACCGATGTCACCGTGAAGAATTTTCGAAGAAGGTTTTTATTAACAGTAAAAGTGATAAAAACAACAAGTTTTGTTAGTGTATAAGTACTACATTCATTTTATAAGAGTAAATAGATTTTCTATTTTTGTTCTCACGAATAATTATAATTTACTAATAGTGTATATCTTTTCACAAAAAGATAAAATCTAAGGATCGATATTGACACCGTAACTTTTACTCTTCAATCAAGACTTTTACTCCTATAAAGGTTTATAAAAGATAATTATGTATTAATTATATGAGGATATTTTTATTGAATAAGTCTATTTCAATACATTTTATTTGAGGATTTTGATGATTAACTTAAACCATTCTTTTTATTAATGTAAAACTATATGATCGTTACTCATACATGTCTTACCTAAAAATTCTGTCTTTTGACAAGATGTTTACTGGGTTCTTATTACTTTATCCATATTCAAATTCTTTTGTAAGTGTTTCTAAGTATACGACTCATAGTGTAGTGTTTTACTACTACTTTCTTTACTTTCTTATAGATTTATTTACTTCTCTATATTTATTTCTCTAGGTACAAGTACCTAACCTACTGAGTAGTACGTTTCTATAGTTAAAACGGTTTGACTGAGTTGATAAGGTCATAAAAAGTAAAAATCATTTCAGACACACGTAGTCACTTTAAATTATATTAAAGATGTTTAAGATCACTTCTATAAAAATCTGTTCGTAAGTTTTTAAATATACTTTTCTATGTTCCAATTTTATAGATTTTGTCAGAACTTTTTCTTAACTCACCCTACTTAATGAGATGGACTTTTATACGGGTTATTTGACTATGTCATTAGACTGTTACTCGATAACCGTCTCTATATCCATGTGTCTCGTTATCTCGAACCTTAATCTGGGTAAACTACTACAGATCGACCAAAAACTGTTTCCCTTGTTTTATTAAGTTGTCTCCTTTTCATCGGAAAAGTTGTTTACCACTGACTAGTATCCGTTGTTTTTAACATGGAACTGCATTTGTAGGATGGAATGTATTTTCAGTTGAGTTTTACCTTATATCTAAATTTGTATGCTTCATTTTAATATTTTGAATTTCTTTTCGTTTTTAGAAGTCATCTATCCATTTTTCAAAAATCTGACTACAGTTTTAGACAAAGTCTTTTCATTTCTAACTGTGTGACCTGGTATAGTTTTTGTTTTGTTTTACACACGAGACATTTTCATGACGATTTTCCTACTTTTTTTTTTTTTCTATGTTAGACCTTCTTTTTTTTATACTTGGTACATAGACTTTCTTCCGACAATAGATTTTATATATTCCTTGAAAGTTTTAAGTTACCACTTTTTTTTCTAGGTTAATCTTTTACTCTTTTTCCATATCTCTTTATAAAGTAGTTCTTACACGTGTACTATTTATTTATGTACTTTTCTATAAGTTGTAGTTATCGATAATATATCTACGTCTAAATTTAATGTCGCTCTATAGTGATACACCGATGGATTTGCTGATTTTGAATCAGTGGTTTATTTCTACTCCTACACCTCTTTGACCCTCTTATAGAAGGTATATAAGACCTTTGTACTTTACGATGTCATTGACGTTTTGTCAACCTGTTAAACAATTCTTCACAACAATCAGTGAGTCAACACAGACTGAGAAACACTGGGGTACCTGACCTCGGACGGTCCGAGGAGACAGGTACCTTAAAGGGTCCGTTCGTATGACCCCACCCATCGGTAAAAAAAGAGACCCTCCCCCTAGAAGGACTGGGTAAACAATACTTTGATATATAGTTAATGTTATGTTAAGTCATCAACATGGGAACCCGTAAGTAGGAGTCAAGTGAAGTTAAGTCAGTGAGCCAGTACAGGTTGAAAAACACTGAGGTACCTGGCGTCGTGTGGTCCGAAGGGACAGGTAGTGGTTTAGGGTCTCGAATGAGTTTGAGTTCAGGTAGTTCAGCTACTACGGTACGTTGGTAGAGTAGGAGACAACAGGGGAAGAGGACGAAAGTTAGAAAAGGTCGTAGTCCCAGAAAAGTATACTCAGTCAAGAAGTGTATTCCACCGTCTTTATAACCTCAAAGTCGAAGTTGTAGTCAGGAAGATTACTTATAAGTCCTGACTAAAGGAACTCCTACCTGACCAAACTAGAGGAACTACAGGTTCCCTAAGAGTTCTCAGAGGAGGTTATGGTGTCAAGTTTTCGTAGTCAAGAAGTCGTGAATCGAAAGAAATATCAGGTTGAGAGTGTAGGTATGTTCTGATGACCTTTTTGATATCGAAACTGATCTGCCTGGAAACAACCGTTTCATTACAGAGACGAAAAATTATACGACGGATTCAACCAGTATCAAAAAGAAAGTTCCTCAGTCAAGTCAAGTCAGCGAGTCAGCACAGGCTGAGAAACGCTGGGGTACTTGACGTCGTGTGGTCCGGAGGGACAAGTAGTGGTAGAGGGCCTCAAGTGAGTCTGAGTGCAGGTAGCTCAGTCACTACGGTAGGTCGGTAGAGTAGGAGCCAGCAGGGGAAGAGGAGGACGGGGGTTAGGGAGGGTCGAAGTCTCAGAAAAGGTTACTCAGTTGAGAAGAGTACCCCACCGGTTTCATAACCTCAAAGTCGAAATCGTAGTAAGGAAGGTTTCTTTAGGGTCCCAACTAGAGGAAGTCTTACCTGACCAACCTAGAGGAACGTCAGGTTCCCTGAGAGTTCTCAGAAGAGGTCGTGGCGTCAAGTTTTCGTAGTTAAGAAGCCGTGAGTCGGAAGAAGTGTCAGGTTGAGAGTGTAGGTATGTACTGGTGTCCTTTTAGGTATCGGAACTGATCTGCCTGGAATCAGTCGTTTCATTACAGAGACGAAAACTTGTATGATAGATCCAACCAGTATTAAAAGAAGGTTCCTCATTCGCAGGAAATTAACGTACCGACGTCAGTGGTAGACGTCACTAAAACCTTGGGGGGTTTTATTTCAGACTGTGACAAAGGTGACAAAGGGGTAGATAAAGGGTACTTCACTACCCTGACCTACGGTACTAGAAGCAAAAGACTTACAACTCGAAATTCGGTTGAAAAAGCGAGAGGAGAAAGTGAAAGTAGTTCTCCGAAAAATCAAGGAGAAGTGAAAGACGGTATTCCCACCACAGTAGACGTATAGACTCCAATAACTATAAAGAGGACCGTTAGAACTAAGGTCGAACACAAAGAAGGTCAGGTCGCAAAGAGTACTACATGAGACGTATATTCAATTTATTCGTCCCACTGTTATATGGTGGAACTGTGTGAGGAAAAGGATAAACCTTGGTCAGACAATAAGGTACAGGTCAAGATTGACAACGAAGGACTGGACGTATGTCTAAAGAGTTCTCCGTCCAATCCATCAGACTATAAGGGTAGAGAAAGTCTTAAAAGGTCAAATAACACTAGGTGTGTTTCCGAAACCGAATCAGTTATTTCGTCTTTATCTACACAAAGACCCTGAGAGAACGAAAAAGGTACTGGGTCTCCTACAACCGTTAAACTAGAGACCAAGGAGACGGAAAAGACTTTGGTCGAACTTGTAGTCCCTCAAGTACCAAGTGCATAACGACTTCGGACCGAACCTCTTAAAATTCGTAATGAAATGATCGTACACTCTAATCACGTTAACACACCATCAAACTCGTAAGAAACCGTAACGGAAAGAACCTTAACGTCATTCGCAGAAAATTATAGTACCGACGGTAGTGGTAGACGTCACTAAAACCTTGGGTGACGAAGGTAACAAAGGGGTAGATAACGGTACTTCACTACCCTGGCCTACGGTACTAGAAGCAAAAAACTTACAACTCAAAATTCGTTTGAAAAAGTGAGAGTAGAAAGTGAAAGGAGTTCTCCGAGAAATAAAGGAGAACCGAAAGACGGTGTTCCCACCACAGAAGACGTGTAGACTCCAATAACTACAAGGAGGGTCGTTAGAACTAAGGTCAAACACGAAGTACGTTGGACCGTAAATCGTACTACATGAGACGTACGTTAAATTTATTCGTCCCACTGTTATATGACGACGACGATTCAGCGAAGTCAGCACAGGCTGAGACACGCTGGGGTATCTACCGTCGGGTGGTCCGAGGGGGCAGGGACCCTAAGAGGTCCGTTCTTGTGACCTCACCCAACGGTAAAGGAAGAGGTTACGGACTTTCACTTTTCACTTTCACTTCAACGAGTGAGTACAGGTTGAGAAACGCTGGGGTGCCTGACGTCGGGTGGTTCGTGGAGACAGGTACCCTATGAGGTCCGTTCTCATGACCTCACCCCACGGTAGACTGTTATATGTCGGAACTGTATGAGGAAAGGGTTAAACCTTGGTCAGATAACAAAGTATGACTCAAGATTGAGACCGAAGAACTGGACGTATGTACCACACCATAAGGATAGAGAAATTCTTAAAAGGTGTCAAACAACACTAGGTGTGTCAGTTGCCTAAACCGTATCAGTTATTTCGTCTTCATCTACAAAAAGACCTTACGAAAACAAAAAATCTACTAGGTTGCCTACAACCATTAAACTATAGACCAAGGAAGATTTAGGTCGAACTTGTAGACCTTCAAGTCCCATGACAACTTCGGACCGAACCTCTTAAAACTCGTAATGAAACGATCACATAATAGGATCTGTTTTTGTTTACAAACCCTTGTGTTTGTAGACATGTGTTTACAAGTGCAACCGAAATAATTTTTATAGGGGTTTGACCTTTGTTGAATCTATAGGAAGTCAACCACCTATTTATGTACTAATATGTAGACACGGTACCTTTTCATGAATCGTTACTTTGTCTTGTTTGATGACGATATTCATTGTTAAACATACTTAGTGGACTCTTAATACAACTTACTTTTTTTACAATTAGGTTTTTAAGTGTACGAAATATTTAAATAAATCCAATGTAAAACTTTTCTGATGTATAAACTGACCCCTTGTCTAATACAACATCCCTGATCTGTTAAAATTGAGGTACTACCTAGACAAAGAAACTGAAATTGGAAATGACAAGTAAAGAAAACAAACACATTAGTATGTATTGTTGGACGGAGTACCTTGGGACGGGGAGACGGACTTCTCTAATTGTGTAGGGGAGGGACTCCGACTGGTAAGGTACTCAATAAACGTTCTATTACCAGAAACGAAGGAGTTGAGGAGGGGAAGAGACAAGATATTTTCTTCGACCGTAGGTCGACGACTGTTCTACTAATAAAACTCTGTGACAAGATAGTAGAACCAGTTGGTTAAAAGGTTTATTTCAGTATAAGGAACGGAGTTTGTAGTAGAAAACCAATTACGACGGACAGTACGTCGTACGCTTGGTCCGAACCTGAACTATTGTTAATTTCCGGCGGTCCACAATCCTTTCCTCAACACCACTTATCACCTCCACATCTATACCAACATACTCCGTCGTACTCCCTAGGGACACCACTCCCTTAACAAGACATAAGATTGACACCACTACCTATGTATTTGGATGTATACACTACTTGAACTCATTTTGGTTCTTGTATGTGTTTGTGTGTTTATGTTTATTCATGATCGTTTGAAGTCTTTAGACACATTCTGACCACATAACACGATTACAGTTATAGAATCGAGATTATAACATGACACGTTGTCATCCCCTTGGACCCTTTAATCATATACCTTAAAGAGACATCACAAAGAATGTTATCGTGTATTTTGAGTCAATGGAGTTTTATTTTCACGTTTAACTTTAATTAGACCGTTATATTGGGTTCTAGAAAAAATGATATTTACGTTAAACTTAAAAATGAGACCTTTTAACTGAAATTTTTCAATGAAAGATAATAAATTCAGATTCTGACAGAATGTGTGTTTGTGTGTTTTACAACTATATCTAGCCATAGTCAGTTATAAACCTTCATTGAAGTTTCATTCGATTTATTATTTGTGGTTCTGACTTTTATATACGGATCCATCTAATGTAGAAATATTTTATTCAACACATCCACACTAGGTACAATCACTCAAAAGTCGGTTTACCTTTGTAAGGTTAATAGTCACCAATTGAGACCACTAATATTACACCGAATAACATTTCTTTCTGCATCAAATGAAATATGTGTTTCATTAAGAGTGACTCTCAAAGAATTACGTGTACTCATTTAAATATTAATTTGACGAAAGGAATTCTCCTCATACACGAGTATTCCCTATTATTTACGACACATTAACTTATTTCGTCTTATGTATAAACGAGTATTTCATATAAAACACTTGATCTATCACCTAAAAACCATAAATCGACATGAAAAATAATTAAGAATTTGTATCAAGGATCTCGGATAACGTCTTCTTCAATTATTTATGATTATTTATATCCGATACACATTGTATTGTATGTACTTCCCTTCCTCTAACTTCCACAAGTCATCTTATATTCCTTACATGACAAAATTTCTATAGATATATCCATATATCCAAATGACTTCAGCGAGTCAGTACAGGTGGAGAAACACTGGGGTACCTGACATCGGAATGGTCCGAGGAGGCAGGTACCCTAAAAGGCCCGTTCTCATGACCTCACCCAACGGTAAAGGAAAAGGTCCCCTAGAAGGGTTGGGTCCCTAACTTGGGTCCAGAGGACGTAACCTCCGTCTGCGAAATGGTAGACTCGGTGGTCCCTTCGGTTAGTATAGATACTCACTAAAGTTTAGGATTTTCTACTACGACAGTTTCACAACGTGAGTGATACGGTCGTTTAAACCTTTTGAGTCGTCACCGGTGCCCTGACCTTTTCCAGTCAAAAGTAAGGTTAGCGTTTCTTTCCGTTACGGTTTCTACAAGTTTGATAACGTGTTAACGTGAGTAAAGTGTACGATCGTTTGATTACGAGTTGTAAGAGGTTCGGTCCGAAGTTGTCAGGTACTTGACTCCTGAAGGTCTACAAGTTGAACCTATATCTTTTCCCTCTCCTTGGTCTCTAGTTTAACGGTTGTAGGTGACCTAGTAACTTTTTCGTTTTCTTAAGGTCTTTATGTGGATAAGACGAAGTAACTGATGTGGTTTCGGAAACTGACACACCTAGTGTTGTTTAACACCTTTTATAAATTTCTCTACTCTTATGGTCTAGTGCAATAGACGGAGGACTCTTTGGACATACATCCAGTTCCTCGTTGTTTATCTTGGTCTGTACCGTGTTACCTAACCATTGTTTAACCTTTTCCTCATGTAATTCCGACTTATAACAGTGGGACGAATAAACTGAATATACATTTCATGAAGTATACTTTTCGGCCCGACGTACTTTGTGTTCGACCTTAGTTCTAACGACCCTCCTTATAATTATTGGAGTCTATACGTCTACTGTAGGTGGGAACACCGTCTTTCAATTCTCCTTGATTTCTCGGAAAACTACTTTCACTTTTTAACTCTCACTTTTTCGACCGAATTTTGAGTTGTAAGTTTTTTACTTATAGTACCGTAGACCAGGGTAGTGAAGTACCGTTTATCTACCCCTTTGATATCTTTGTCACTGTCTGAAATAAAAGAACCTGATGTTTTAGTGACGTCTAACACTGACGTCGGTACTTTAATTTTCTGCGAACGAGGAACTTTCTTTTCAACACTGGTTGGATCTGTCGTATAATTCTTTGTCTCTGTAATGAAACGGTTGTTTCCAGGTAGATCAGTTTCGATACCAAAAAGATCATCAGTACATGTCTACACTCTCAACCTGGTATTTCTTCAGACTCACCGTTTCCTAACTACGAAAACTTGATACCACAACCTCTTCTGAGAACGCTCAGGAACCTGACGTTCCTCTAGTTTGGTCAGGTAGGATTTCCTTTAGTTAGGACTTATAAGTAACCTTCCTGATTACGACTTCGACTTCGAGGTTATGAAACTGGTATACTACGTTTCTCGACTGAGTGACCGTTTCTGAGATCACGAGCCTTTCTAACTTCTGTCGTCCTCTTCCTCGACTACTTCCTACTCTACCAACTTACCGTAGTGGTTGAGCTTCCTGTACTCAAAACTCGTTCGAGGCCCTCTACCACTTCCTGTTGCTATGGACCGTACCACGCCAGGTACCTACCGTTTCTCAGCCTGTACCGACTCGTTGACTTGTTGTTACTCACTAAAGTGACAAAAAGTTTAAAACCGACGAGTTCCAAAGTTTTGAGTACACTAATTTTTTTTTTTTCATCAAGAGTTTGACCGAACATCACTAGAATAATGACTTCACTCTTTATATTAAGTCAGTGAAACAGTAATTGAAATAAATTTTATTTATGAGAACGTATAAGAGTACAATATATACTGAAGTTTGTCATTCCTAATAATACAAGTTTCCTTTATAAACGTTAGAGGACGATGAAAACTTGAACCGGAACGGACCAGACCTCATATCTAACTCGTCGTCTAATTTTGGATGTACAAGTCAGTGTAGAGATTTACTACAAAGTCAACAAGTTGTACAGTACTGTAAAGAGAAATGGTTAGAAAGTCAATTGAACGAAGAAGTTGTATACACGAGTAGAATTAGTAAGTGAGTAGGAACTTCCTCGGTTTAAATTTACGTCACATAAAAATAAACGTCTCGTACCTTAGTTAGAGTAATAGGAGGAACTTACGTGTCGAAAATGATCGTATAGAAGGAAGAATCGGATTTTAGTTAAATACAAATTGACCTCCCTAATATAGAAAAAGACACATAACCGTTTAACCCTTTCTCTCCCTCTCTCCCTTGTTCAAGCAAATAGTATGCAATTTTACAGTGAGTCACCGATAGAGGGGACACGTTTCACCTAGAACCGTCGATTAAATGGAACAGTTTAGTACAATAAGAGTGACAATTTTAGTAACAAGAAAGACCTATTACATTGACTTCATCTACAAGACGTTCCTTTACACGTACTAGTGTAATTTACACAACTATACAATTAGATAATGTTTTATCATACTATATCGTCATCAGGTTACAAGTGATCCTGTGAGTCCTCACTGAAACAGAATTTATAGTCTTTCTCGGCGAAACATTAATGATTGTGTCTTCTGTCTTTAAGATGTTATAGTTCCCTAATCACACCACCCTTTCTTTTAGGTCTCGAATGTAAGTATGAAGTACCACTCAAATATAAGTCAAACGAAAAGAGTCAACAATCATATGTTTCTAAGTTTTTTCTTAAGGGAGACTCTACGGAGAACTTACTAAACACAACATCTAGTCTCTCGTCGTGAGTTCTTTAGACCCCCCCCCCCCCCCCCCCAAGNCCGCCCCAAGTGTATTACTAAATTCTACCTTTGTGTCATTATGGAAGAAATGTCAAACTGTTTTATCAAAATATAGATATCGAAATCAACTACGATCACAATTTCGAAAAACTGTGATCATTAGTTTCGGAATAATCATACATCTAGTTAATGATTGAGGTCTTTTCAATTTCTTGGACTATTTCTAGTGTGCAAACCTCTTTCCGTCGTGACTCTACTATTAAGACGGATAACTACTTTACGTACCTATGTATTCATTCACTAACCACCGTGATCACCATTTGTTAGACGGACGTTTACGTCCTCTACGTTCTCTGGACCCAAGTTAGGGACCAAACCCTTATCAGGGACCTCATCCTTTACCATAGAGTGAGGTCATAAGAAAGGACCTTTTAAGGTACCTGTCTTCTCGTCCGAAATCAGGTACCCTGGTGTTTCTCAACCTGTGGTATATGTGTATGTGTATTTATTTACTTACTTACTGTTTTATTGGTTGGGATTCAGAAGAATGTTCATTATGTCGTAACGTCTGTGATCGAGTATACCATATATGATAAATTGTAACACATGAAGAGTGGAACCTTCTTTTCAATACTGGTTGTATCTTCTCTTCTTCTTCTCTTCTCTTCAGCGAGTCAGCACAGGCTGAGAAACACTGGGGTACCTACCATCGGGTGGTCCGAGGGGCTAGGTACCCTAAAAGGTCCGTACTTATGGCCTCACCCAACGGCAAAGGAAGAGGTCCCCTAGAAGGACTGGGTCTCTAACTTGGACCCAGAGGGAGTAACATCCGTCTACGAAATGACAGGTTCGAAATTTTTCGTCTTTGTAATGAAACGTTTGTTTTCAGGCAGATCAGTTTCGATACCAAAAAGGTCATCAGTACATACCTACACTCTTAACCTGACATTTCTTTCGACTCGCGACTTCTTAACTACGAAAACTTGACACCACAACCTCTTCTGAGAACTCTCAGGAACCTGTCGTCCCTCTTGGTTGGTCGGGTAGGACTTCCTTTAGTCAGGACTTATAAGTAACCTTCCTGACTACGACTTTGACTTTGAGGTCATAAAACCGGTGGATTTCGCTTCTTGACTGAGGAACCTTTTCTGGGACTAAGACCCTTTCTAACTTCCGTCCTCCTCTTCCCCTGCTGTCTCCTACTCTACCAACCTACAGTAGTGGTTGAGTTACCTGTACTCAAACTCATTCGAGACCCTCAACCACTACCTGTTCCTTCGGACCGCACGACGTCAGGTACCCCAACGTTTCTCAGTCTGTCCTAAGTCGTTGACTTGCCTTGACTTAAGAGCGGTTTGAAAGTTAAACTGAAAATACGTAAACCTCGATTAGGAAATTTCTCTACCACACCTGTTCGAAGTCACTTTGACAATAAAAACACTTATTTATAACCTACACAGTCAAATCTGTATTTTATCCAAGACTATTAAACGTGTCACATTTTGAGAATCGAAACAGAAATAAATTAGTCCTCACTACGGACTCTCATGACAGTCTACCGTCATCCTTAAGATACGACAATCCAGATGTTTTCGTGACATATGTCACTAAAACGGTTACTTATACTTTGTTGTAAGTAAAAATGGTGACATCTCCTCATTTACAGGAACTTTTTAGAAAAATTAGTTCGTCACGTTTAAACCTCAATAGGTTTACATAAATGAAGAACTTAACTTATTGTAGTTTTACTTAAGACGTAGTACGACTACAGTAGGAATGATGACGATGTAATCACTGATTTACTTCACATGAAATTCGAATTTCTTATATCACGATACGAATTAATACAATTATTTGTATGAAATAGTGAAAATTGTATTTACCATAAAGTAATATTAATTATCCAAAATCTTTGTGACTAAGTGAACGGTTGAAAGTTATGGTACTTCTTTGCCATACTTATTCATTTACATACAAAATACAAAATGTTTACTACTTTATGTCCAAGTACTCAGAAAAAACGGATGTTGAAAGTAATCAATTGTCATAAGGGTAATCAATATATCGTGTGCACAGTACCGTTTTCCTTTGTTACACACACAAACGTAGTTCTGTCTTATTGAACATTCAATACTAAGGATGACGGTCACCTTGAATTCATACTTACGACGGTTGGTTCTAAGTCAGAACGAGTTCAATGTCCGATATTGGTTGAGAACCGTGTTGATAACATTCTCGGAGGATTAGTCTTATAGACGTAGGTGAAACGGATCAGAGTTTATGAGTTGAAAACGTTAGACATCGGTGTCCTATAAAAGAAAATTAGTTTATTTTACCGTAGGTGAGGTAACGATTTTTAGGAAGTCACGGAGTCTTGAAGAGTCATGTTCCGTAACATAATCTCTTTCTTGTCGATGACATTGTGTATCTAGGGTTTAAAGTGACCGAGTTGTGTTATTTTCAAAGAAATTGAGTTCATTGTCATTTTTTTGGTACAAAAAACGATCCACTCTAAGTCGGTTAATACTATTTCACTTTCACTTTCAGCGAGTCAGTACAGGTTGAGAAACTCTGGGGAACCTGATATGTCAGGTACTTTAAGAGGTCCGTTCTTATGACCTCACCCATCGGAAAGGGAAGAGGTCCCCTAGAAGGGTGGGGTTCCTAGTTTGGGTTCAGAGGGTGTAACGTCCGCCTAAGAAATAGTCGACTCGTTTTGCCCTTCGGGTTAATACTATTACTCTTGGGGTTAGGAAGGGAATACCTGAGTCTCAAGTAGCGTAAGACTACCTTCTCATCTTCCACTTTTCAGTGTAATGAAGAATTAGTACAGTAGGGTATACACGTTTATTTAACGTTACGTAAGATAACCGATCTTTATCAAACTCCTGGTACGTAATAACAACAACTAGAAATCAACGATTTAGTATAGTTGAGAGACTCTGGAGTACCTGAACCGGTCGGTCCGAGGAGACAGTTACCTTAAATAATCCGTTCTTATCACCTCACTGAACGGTGAAGGAAGAAGTCCCCTAGAAGGACTGGTTCTCTAACTTGGGTGTCGAGGACGTAACCGTCCATTCAAGAAATGGTGACTCGGTGGTCCCTTAGGGTATTTTAATACGTACTTATACGTATACATTTAGTACATACATATATATTACTCCCGTTCTATAAATATCGTAGACGATATCAAATGAACTCCGAATCATGATACTAGTACGTCGAGTTCGGGAAGAAAGAAACGACCAGAAATCAAATACGACAAGGGATTAGATAGAACTTAAGATGACTATCTACTCATAAGGATTTCAGACAGTAGGGAGTATAAGGTATAGAAGAGTTGTTAGGAGTCGTTCATAAGATAACAATATTTTAAGTCGGGTTTGAGAATCAAATGCAAGTACATTGATTCTTAAGTACGAAAAAAAAAGTGAAGTGTAGGTAATATTTTAAGAGATGAAACTATGTAAGAATACGAAAAGATGTATTAAGGAAAATAGGGGAGACAGACCTTTTTGGAACCGAATAACTTATATGAGATAGGAAATTCTCTTCTAAATTTAAATTCTAAATAAATCTAATTTATTTGTGAAACATAATCTTACCAAATAGAATCTCGATAGGTCTTCTGGATAGAGTCTTCCACTAATCAAACGGTAAGGATATGTAAAATTTCATGTTCAGACCGTTTTTACATTACACCAAAAGGTCGTCTCTGACTTACTCATCCTAGGTCTAGAGGTTTACGGAAGAATGAAACACTAAGACACTTGAGGAAGGATTAATCAAGTTGGTCATAACTAGTAAAACATTTTACAGATACTGTCCGTGTTAAAATTGATCCGAAAACCTTGATTAGTATCCGTAAATACTTAAGATCTCGTTAAAAATATGTAGTTAAAGAGTAGAGGGGATGATCTATTATTTAAGAGTTTCCTATCTTTACGTGGTATTAAGTTAAATACAGAGTCTAACGGTCACAAAACGAATACCATTCTTGATTTTCATAAATTTTACTCGGTTATGTAAAAGTCACTGGAAGTCCTCCGAAGTAAAAGGAAAGAACTAGGATTAATGGTCACTTGTACATGACTCTCACATTACTAGGATCGGGATGACTGGGATTCGTCATACCACAATGTATAAAGATAAGACTCACACTCACAAAGTGAGTCTTTTTTTAACTGTTAGAACAAAGATCTTTAGTATACAATCTTCAAAGTTACAATTACTTATTTGTTACATGTAAAAGAAATCCACTTAACACGTCGACTCGACCTTTACAAATATAAAGGTGTGACCTTTATGAGTCCCTCAAAATCACCGAGAGTTCGGAACGGGTATTAGACCATTAACAGTAGGCGAGGTACCACGATTTAGGTCACCTACATAAACATGATACACAAAGATTGTAGAGTAAAAAACGATTACTCCGACCCTATATACGTGAGGGTACTCCGTGTCACCATTTCGTGTGGGGACGGTCACGTCCTCTACGTCCTCTGACCCCAGTTAGGGATCCAACCCTTTCGGGGGACCTCGTCCTTTGTTGTTTGGTGAGGTCATAAGAACGGACTCTTTAGGACACCGTCTTCTCGGACCGTCCGATGTAGGTACCCCAACGTTTTCTCCTCCTGTATTGACTCGTTGACTCGTGTGTTTGTGTGACACCCCATATATGAGTCTTTTGTTCCTGTTTTAATAAACTAGAAAAATGACACACGCACACACAGATTTGTGTATGTATACGGTCCATCAAGTCACCATTTCTCATGCTAGTGGTTCGTCTGCTGTGTCCAAGATAGGGATCCGACCCTTCTAGGGGACTTCTTTAAGGTTATAAGAACGGACCCTTTAGGGTCCTTGTCTCCTCGGACCACCACATGTTAGGTTCCCCAGCGGTCTCAGTCTATGTTGAATCGCTGATTTGTTTGTTTTTTTCTTAACTCGCGTTTTTATTCTCAAAAGTCGATATATCTCCTTTTATACTATATTTTAGGTTATACAACAATAACTCATCTTCTTTAAGTGACATTTGTCTAGAAGCAAACAGGAAACTTATATGATATAAAAGAGTTAAGTATGTGTCTATATTTTAAAAGAAGACTGGGAAACATCGTTTGTCATTGGGCGTATAACGGGGTGGTGTTTAAGTAGGACAAAGAGTCAAGTAATAATACTAATTAACACAGTCACTATTTAATTCATGTGATGAAATTATTACTCTTTTATATGACGTCTAAAAAGAACATGTCTTAATGAATAAAGATCGAAATAAGTGTTTCAATCACGAAAGAAACACGAAAGGAGTGACGGTGGTATGTTCTTTGTTTTATCTATTTGGTTTCTCCTTTTTATAACGAATTGGACTTGTGACGACGACGATGACGACGATTCAGCGAAGTCAGCACAGGCTGAGACATGCTGTGGTATCTGCCGTCGGGTGGTCCGAGGGGACAGGGACCCTAAGAGGTCCGTTCTTGTGACCTCACCCAACGGTAAAGGAAGAGGTTACGTACTTTCACTTTTCACTTTCACTTCAGCGAGTCAGCACAGGCTGAGAAGCACTGGGGTACCTAACGTCGGATGGTCCGAGGAGGCAGGTACCCTAAAAAGGTCCGTTCTCATGACCTCACCCCACGGTAACGGAAGAGGCTTGGACTTGTTACCAGGTGAGGTTTAGACCGAGTTTCCGTTTCGAAGAAGGATACATCGTATATTCGATCTTAGAACTTTTATTATCAAACTAGGAACCTATTAATCGTCACCATGGTGAACCCTCGAACAATCTTCGTATTGGAGTCCGGATTTTTTAATATTAGACGTAGAATTGTTCAAGGAGTTCACACAAGATACGGTCAAAATCTACACACCCTGGACCCGTAATGACATAGTCTCTATTGACCTATAGATGGTCATTAATAAAGGAAAAAATTATTTTATTTAAGGATCAAAATCGACCAATTATCCAATTGGTAGTTCTATTATGAAAAAAAAAAAAAAAGTCAAAAAGACCATTGTACGATATCACTACCTTGTTTCAATACGGGTTCCCTTACACTCATCTTACACCAGACACTAAAGGTCCAGTCCGGACCTTTCACTTTCACACACTCGAGGTCAGGACAAGGTGGACGACGACGGACTAGACACCACTGTTAGACTTGTTGATTTAACCGCGGTGTCTTCCTTCGGTGCATAATTTCTCCTCTTTTGGCTGACACCTGACGATTTGAGTGGGTCACTCTTTCTCTCTCTGATTTTTCTTTCCAAATCGAGGACGGTGCAGAGAAAACAGAAAGATGATGATAACGTTAACGTACTGATCATATAGGTTTTCAATTGACACAGAGGTAGTAAGATAAATTTGACGTAGACACTGTGTTTTATTCTATATCATTTAATATAAAATTTGAGGGTAGTACTAAAAAAATTTGTCGAATTAGTGGAGTGATGTTAGGTTATTAATTTCAGTTACTGGTAAAAATAGAGAAAACGTCGAAAGTGTAAACACGATAAATCGTCGGAAATTAAATTCCTATACAGTGAGAAAGATTGTCCATTTTACTAGTTTTATAATGGTCTTTTTCAGTATTTTGTTCGGGATCTCACACGACGTATTAATTTGTTAATAAATAGAAAGACTAAAACTTACAATTAAAACCAGAATATAAAATTTGGGGTGTATTAACGTAAAAAGACTAATATGTCAAAATATAAACCGTTTTGTTTGTGATAAATTGTATTCCTTAATAGAAACATATGGTCCTAGGGGATCTCAAAATCCTGTACAAGGACCGTACGACGAGACGTATCTCTTACACAAGCAAATGTCAGAAAAAGTTAAAAATTTTACAATAAAAGATCTTGTCAAAAGCCAAATCTTTTTTTTAACGTACTATCATGTCTGTCAATGGTATGTAGAGTCTACGTCAAAATGGATAATTTTTATAGAACATAGTTCCACGAATGACATAAACAATGTCAATTACTTGGTTATAGTTTAGTAGTAATTATTTATTTAAAGTATCTGATAAATGTATAGGAAACAAAAATGAATTAACGAGAAAAAGAGAAGGTCTCAGAGTAGATCAAAGTAAGACAACAGTACAGACATATTTAAGAAAGTCTAACATGATCAAAACGTGAAAGGAAACAACTAGAACCGAAAAAAAAAAAAAAATTATGTCCAATCCACAACCGGAAGGGAAATGATGTTAAACGGACTACAAAATGACCACAGCACCCAAAACCCGTCCTTCTAGTGTTTCGATGTAACGATAAAAATAGTGTAGTATAGTTAATATGTATGGTAGTCGTAATAAATGCTGAACTATAACTAAAAAATAGTGACCGACTCTGTCAGAGGTTATACGTCTACTATGGTGGGAATACCGTCTTTCACTTCTTCTTGATTTCTCGGAGTACTACTTTCACTTTCTTCTCTCACTTTCAACCGAATTTCGAGTTGTAAGTCTTTTGATTCTAATACCGTAGGCCAGGGTAATGAAGTACCGTTTATCTACGCCTTTGTCACCTTTGTCACCGACTGAAATAAAAAGACCCGAGGTTTTAGTGACGTCTACCACTAACGTCGGTACTTTAATTTTCTACAAATGAGGAACCTTCCTTTCAATACTGGTTGGATCTGTCACATAATTTTTCGTCTACGTAAAGAAACGGTTGTTTCCAGGTAGATCAGTTCCGATACCAAAAAGGCCACCAGCACAAACCTACACTCTTAACCTGATACTTCTTTCGACTCGTGTCTTCTTAACTACGAAAACTTGACACCAAACCTCTTCTGAGAACTCTCAGGGAACCTGACGTTCCTCTACGTTGGTCAGGTAGGATTTCCTCTAGTCAGGACCCACAAGAAACCTTCCTGACTACAACTCCGACTTTGAGGTTATGAAACCAGTGGACTACGTTTCTCGACTGAATAAACTTTTCTGGTACTACGACCCTTTCTAACTCCCGTCCTCCTCTTTCCGTGTTACCTCCTACTCTAGCAACCCACCGTAGTGACTGAGTTACCTGTACCGAAACCCACCTGAGGTCCTCAACCACTACCTGTCCCTCCGGACCGCACGACACCAAGTACCCCAGCGTTTCTCAGTCTGTACTGACTCGCTGACTTAACTTGACTTGACTTGACTCTATCAGAACAGACAAGAGAGGTAACGCTTCAATGATGGGAAGGTAAGGGGGAAAGATGTGTATACGTGTCAGGCGTAAATACCTCGTCCCTCAATATATGGAGGACTCCCGTCTCATCGATGTATTAAACTTGTCTCCAAGATACACGAAAAAGAAATGAAAAATAGAAACAGAATTACAAAGAGAGGATTCTATTACAATAAAGACTTATGAACCATGTATGTAAAGTCTTTTCGAATAGACAGACATAGAAGAATAGGTACAAATTGTATTACCTCTCTTACCTGGATTTAAAGAGACACGAAATTAATACTTTAATTGAGGACACAGGCCATATGACCAAATTCCTTCTATTGTGTTATGAAAATTAATTATAAATAACTAACAAGTAACACACTTTTCTTAACAATCTTTGCCAAACGTACATAATAGATTAACTATAATTCAGGTAAAATAAGGTCTCTAATAATGATTGGATGGATAACCCCGAGTCTCTAAAGTTATTAAAGAGGTTCAAAAGTGTTACAATTCATCACCTAGGTCCTTAAATCAGGTCAGAATGGGTACACTCTAAATCACTGTCGACACTCTCACCATAACCATAACTATAGGTCTACAATGTAATTCCGTTTTTGTGTAAATACGTCATTTTCTTGTGTATAGTAAACTTTTAAAGTCGACACTTCTTACAACCAAAGTTAAAAATATATTCCTAATGACGTACCAGATTACGTTAGTAGGGTTTTGGGTGAGTTAAAGTTTACCTATTAGGTGGGTGTATCGTAATCAGTAGACTCCTATAAAGATCTAAACTTACACCTTTTAACGTTTTATAAAACACACTCAGTACGGTAGAATTTTTTTTTTTTCAAAACAGGAGAATCATACGGGAGGTTCTTCTAAAAGCTGTTAAGTATTAACTCGTACTATCTTTCATCCCTTGGAAAAAGTTTTAAGACAACTACCTTACACTTGTCTTAAAGTATGAGTTAATTTTCGAAAGGTAAACATTAGACAACCTCATATGTCACAAAGGATAAAAGTGAGTAAATAATATGATCCTATATTTAACGTATTGTGTTAAGTGTTCATTGACTCTTTAAAATGTCACTATAGTATCGTCCGTGTCTTCGGACCTTCGTGAAAACGTATATGCTATAAATTGTCGGTATTTTAAAAATGAGACTTAATTTACATGAATATTGACCACCAATTTCTTAATTGTTCTGTGGTCAGTAGACATGTTCAAAGGTTTGCCCCACCGTAACTAATCTTTACGGAAACGAGGTCTCTATCGTTTATCTTACTGAATATTATCAGACGAAGTTACCTTTGTCATTACTGGGTAGACTATCCATAACAGTTATCTATTATTTAATTCCTGATGAGACGGTAGTAAAGTAAAAAATATTCTTATCACAGGAAACCGATTTAAAGTACAATTGTTACCAAGAGTAACTAAAGTAGAACGGTAAAGGTAATGAGGTTTTATCTTGAATCTATGTGAGTAACCTGACGGACGAAACTGTACGCATAAAATTTGGACGTTTAAGACCTCTTTAAATTTACCGAAATTTATTGAACAAAAGTCCATGTTATACTAGTGTGACACAATAACGAAAAACTTTCCTAGTCACAATCTAATGTCCAGTGACCACTTTAATTTTCAGTCCTATTGATTGGACATAGAAAAGTTACCTTAACTGTCTATCCCTAGAGTGGTTTCCGAGTCTCCGTAATAATTCATACCCTTGATTATAAAGAGCTTATACTGACACCCTTATTTCAATGGTCATAGAGATTACGAATTTTGTTAGAACCACTTTATTTTTCATCCCATCGACACAGGGAATTGCTATGGTTATAAATCACTAAGTACAACTCTGAATGAGCAACGTTACATAGAGTATAACGAAAAGAAATGACAAATTTGATAATAAACTTTGTCTAAATCAAAGTTAAACCAAAGTGTCTATGTATACAGTCCGTAAAATAGGAAGACTACCTACATCCAAAGACTGATACTAAGGTATCGACAGTTTAAAGTGAAAATTTTAGACGAGAGTTTGATGGTTTACATATCTCAACTCTGGGACTAACATTGTATAATTACTTAGTTAAGCTATAGAAGTGACGTTCAGTTTGTTCATTTTTAGACTAAGTGGATTGATAAATTTTTCGTCTATAACTAATTCATCGATATCGTATAGATTAGTTTTTTATGGTGTACCGGTGCTTCTCACGACTTTATCTTATATCTTAGTGTGTCTTTTTACCAATATTACATAAAATCCATTTTTACCTCATGTTAGAATTAAAGTTTTTCTTTATCAACTTATACACTTATATATCTGTTTGTCCGTCCATTCATTTATCACCTAGTTCCTTCCTTCTCTTTCTATTTTCCCAACTTCCATTACTATAAGAAACACGAAAAACGTAAAAAAGTTTTTATTTTTATGTCATACACACGTAATTCTTGTTTTGATATGAGAGTAATAATTTTACTAATCCTCAAAATTTATTAGTCAAGTACAGATTAGGGAAATAAAAATTTCTTGACATTAAAGTCTCCCATTACTAAATATGGTTCTTATTACCACAGTCTCTTCTATGTCTGTGGTCTTCGGTCTCGAGAGTAGAGGAACAATGACAACTGGATTGATCTGGAACCTGAAGGGTCCACCGTGATCACCATTCCTTGGGAGGACGGTTACGTCCTCTGTATTTTCTTCACCCAAACTAACGAACCAGTCCTTCTAGGGGACCTCCTCCCGTACCATTGGGTGAGCTTTCTCAGTCTATACTTACTCATACACCCATTGATCTACGTTGATCTGGAACTACGGATAGAGGAAGGGGACTGAGAACCAATAAATAGACTTCAAGAAATAATCCGTAGAACCCACACCTAGGAAGTAATTTTTCACCCGAACTTTACTAGAATATTCTCTCATTTCATTGAAAGGTTTAAGAGACTGTCAAACCCCTTGTCACCTCTTTACCATACCCTGGTAGCAATTTCCACCCGACCTTTACATATACACGTTTTATTAAATTACGTCTCTGTGGAGTGTTAATCTTCAATATTCTTGTTTAAGATATTGCCATATAAAACACACCGTAAGATTCACTACCGCGTAAATTTTTAAAACCGACTGAGTGCTCATCAATTCGGGTAGTATCAACTTGTCTTACACCATATACCTTCAACAATAAGTAATAATTAATACCACTTCTTTAATCACTTCTTCACACGTCCTTAAAATTTTTTATGATGTAAAGGAAGAAAGAACAACGACAAGTACTTAACTTTAAAACCCCCTAATTAAAACGTACACCATACTCTACACTTTGGTTCAAATGGAAAAACGTTTTACCGATATATCAACAGGGTCACGTACCATAATTGTTCAAATGAAAATAGATTACTAAACTCCACCGTGAGAACAGTATATCACTCAAGGAGAGAGATATATATATATATTCAACTTAGGATATGGAAACTAAGGTATCCAGACGAACAGATCAGTATGCGATCACTATGAGATAAAATTTATATCTCTGAACCATTATATAAAAGTACAGACCAGTCCGATCAGAAAGGAGTATAAAGAAGAAAATGTGACATAAGGATCCACGAGAATGTACAAAAAAAGAAGGTAGACTTTAGATCACATTATAATAGATTGAGACATTAAACAACCATAAAACTAATCTAAACGTAACTTAAATATTTTGTTGAATACCTCTTGAATGTAGAAATATTACAGTTCAGTAAATTACGTTCTTGTCTCACACAGAAAGGTGAGTTCAGAAGAAATTATAGAAAATCCTCACAATTTTAAAAGGAGTACGTAAATATATAAAAACTAATACGTATCCTTGAATCTTACAATCCAGGTACTCAGTACCGTTTAACCTTCACCAGTTTGTCCTCTACCGTTCTCACTTGTGGTTGTAAAATCCTTAGTCACTTGATTTTACCTGACCTTACCCACTTAAATTGAGTCTACTGGTAATATAGATAATGACACCCGTTCTTAGGGAATCTTCTTTACCTGATCGGTAGTATCAGTTGTTTTCTCAGGCTTTACGTCATGAACCTACGTCAGAGTTTTTACTGTCTTACTAGAGAGAAGTAAAGGTTCCGTTTGGTAAGTTTTAGTGTCATTAGGTTCAGTTACGGGGTTGGTCATTACGACTTCTTCGACTTCAACTTACCAAGATACTTCTGGACACTGGAAGATCTTGATTGTGGGGTTTTTCTACAGGAAAAGTAAAATCCCCTGACCTTACGTTTTCATCCTTCAGTTCTTTATGGACCTCATTATCCGTTTAAACCGGAACCTCATGTCTTACTTTGTCCCGTTTCCGATTATCTCAAAACGGTTCTCTCGCGTGACCGGTATCGTTTGTGGGAGAAGTTTGTTGTGTTCTTTTCTGAGATGTGTACCCGTAGTAGTCTACCAGTTATGACTTTAGTCTAACTAATATAAGAAACGTCGTTTCTACCTCTTCGACATATATCAGTCGTTTTTGTTCTGGTCCTCGACTGACACCGAATCTAGTACTTGAGGAATAACGGTTTAAGTCTGTTTAACTTCTTTCATCCCTTTTGGTGATCTGGTTAGTCCATACTGGATTTAGTTTAGGGAACGTTAATATGTCACCTTCACTGTTTATGTAAGTTCCGTAATCTAGACTATCTGTCTCACGGACTTCTTGATCCCTTCATCCGAACACTGTCACATGTCATCCGTCACTAGTTCTGGTAGGGGTTCTTTTTCTTTACGTTTTTCCGTTTTACCAACAGATTCCTCCGGAATGTTTATCGATACTTTTCTTCTCTTCACTTTCCGTTTCCTCTTTTTTTTCTATATGGATAAACTTACGTCTCAAGGTTTCTTATCGTTCCTCTCTATTCTTTTGGAAGGGGTCACTAAGTACATTTCTTTATCTCCTTTCGTTGTCTTACCCTTTCTGATCTCGAGACAAGTTCTTTTGATCTCTATGGTTCCCTTGAAAAGTACGTTTCTACCCGTGTGATTTCCTGTCTTTTCCATACCTATACTGTCTTCGTCTTCTATAATTCTTCTTCACCGTTCTCATGTGTTTGGATATGTTTTTTCTAGGAGTACTGGGTCTATTAGTACAACCACACTAGTGAGTGGATCTCGGTCTGTAGGACCTTACGTTTCAGTTCTCCCGGAATCCTTCGTAGTGATGTTTGTTTCGATCACCTCCACTACCTTAAGGTCAACTCGATAAAGTTTAAGAATTTCTACTACGACACTTTCACGACGGACGTGAGTTATACAGTCGTTTAAACCTTTTGAGTCGTCACCGATGTCCTGACCTTTTTCAGTCAGAAGTAAAGTCAGGGTTTCTTCCCGTTATGGTTTCTTAAAAGTTTGATGACGTGTTAACATGAGTAGAGTGTGAGATCTTTTCATTACGAGTTTTAACAGGTTCGATGTACTTGGCACTTAAGGTTTTTGGAAACTGACACATCTAGTGTTGTTGGACACCTTTTAAGAAGTTCTTTACCCTTATGGTCTGGTGGACTGGACGGAGAACTCTTTAGACATACGTCCAGTCCTCCGTTGTCAATCTTGACTTGTACCTTGTCTGACCAAGGTTTAACCCTTTCCTCATACAGTTCCAACATATAACAGTGGGACGAATAAATTGAATATACGTCTCATGTAGTACTCTTTACGACCTGACCTACTTCGTCTTCGGTCTTAGTTCTGACGACCCTCTTATAGGTACGTCTACTGTGGTGGGGACACCGTCTTTCAGTTCTTCTTGATTTCTCGGAGACTACTTAACTTTTTCCTCTCACTTTTTCAACCCGATTTTCAGTTGTAAGTCTTTTGATTCTAGTACCGTAGAGCAGGGTAGAGAAGTACCGTTTATCTACCCCTTTGTTGTCTTTGTCACCGTCTGATAAAGAAAACCCGAGGTTTTAGTGACGTCTACCACTAACGTCGGTGTTTTAATTTTCTGCGAACGAGGAACCTTCTTTTCAATTGTGGTTGGATTTTTCGGCTCTGCAATGAAACGGTTGTTTCCAGGCAGATCGGTTTCGAGATCAAAAAGGTCATCAGAACATACCTACACTCTCAACCTGATCTTTCTTTCCACTCTCGGTTTCTTAACTACGAAAACTTGACACCACATCCTCTTCTAAGAACTCTCAAGAACATGTCGTTCCTCTAGGTTAGTCAGGTAATATTTCCTTTCCTCAAGACTTATAAGTAATCTTCCTGACTGCGACTTCGACTTTGAGATCGTGAAACCGGTGGACTACACTTGTTGACTAAGTAACCTTTCTGGGACTACGACCCTTTCTAACTTCCACCCTCCTCTTCCCCTACTGTCTCCTACTCTACCAACCTACAGTAGTGGCTGAGTTACCCGTACTCAAACTCATTTGAGTCCCTCACCACTACCTGTCCCTTCGGACCGCACGGCGTCATGTACCCCAGTGTTTCTCAGTCTGTACTGACTCGGTGATTTGACTTAACTTGACTTACTTTAAATAAAGAGTTATAGATCATAATAAAAACGAAAACATTTACGCCAAAGAGCCGAGAATTCAAGAGATTGACAAGTAACAATCTTTTCGGATAACTAAAAAATTATAATTAAGACACAGGTGTATTAATTAAATTTATAAACTAAAAAATTCACTCGAAATAATGACTGGGACGTACCAAAAGGTGTTAATCATAAAGTTGTCGTTTTTTACCTTAGTCAATATGAAGAAAAGATGGGTGAAAAATACAAAGGATAATTAAAGAAAGTAGATTGATTCAATCGGTTGTGACATCTTTTACACTTCATCATTTTTATTACTCATAGAAATAGAACAAGGATTAGAATGACCTTTACGGAGAACATAAAGGGGTAGTTTATTGTATGATCGAAATTTTGACGAAAAAGATATGAGTCAGTGAGTCAACACAGATTGAGAAACACTGGGGTACCTGCCATCGGGTGGTCCCGGGAGACAAGACCTTAAAAGGTCCGTTCTTATGACCTCAGCCAACGGTAAGGAGGAGGTCCCCTAGAAGGGTTGGATCCCTGACTTGGACACAGAGGACGTGACTGTTCGTCTAAGAAATGATGACACGGTGTCCCTTCGAGAATCGGAATTTTGATTCCATTTATATAAAATGATCCTATTCTTTCTTATGGAATTAAGTATTAAAGAAACCCACGAAGACAGTATTTAAACATTACAAAAGACAGTTTCCGAAAGAATAACACATAATTCTATTATATTAAGAGGGAATTTATCAATTATACCTTACATCATAATTAATAACAAAATTATATATTAGTCGGAACGGAAGGACTTCATTTGAAAAATAAGTGTCACATAATAAAAATTATACCACAACCTACATACAATAATTACTAATTAAATTCTAAAAAGTATGATTATAAATATTCTTAGTAACTGGACATTAAAATAAAAAACACCATACATAGACTAAATTTATAGTGACAATATCAACGAAGTATTCCTTAATTCTCTTAAAAGAGGGAAAAATTACGAGACTTTATTAGTATCTTGTAATCCTGATAGACCTAAAATATTTACGAATCTTTTTATCGGAACACTTTTATTGACTTGGATCACGATAAAACACCTTACAAAAGATTCTCAAAGGATATAAATAAGATTTTTTAACTAGATGAATTCGAAAGATTGAAATTACCCTACTTAAGACCATTAGAAATAAAGAGACCCTTTATTGATCGGATCTTAACGTTCAAATAAAGACAACTATATCATCAAAGAAGACCAAATTTTAAAAAGGAACCAAAGTTATTATTAAATAAAAACATAAAAGATTACAACATATAGAAATGATAAGAAAAAATACTAGCTTAACACTTACATTTTTCACATGAATTAAATTAATAGATTTTGTTCAAATTTTTGATTATGAACCAAATAATCTTTTGAGAGTTCACCTAAACCTTGTTGTACCATACATTTAATTGAAAAATTTAACTTGTAGAATACTTTAGATTTATGTCTTGTCATATTATCATACTTAATTGGTACATGGAGTTCACCAACCAGGTCGAAGTCGAGTCAAGTCAGCGAGTTAGTACAGATTCAGAAACATTGGGGTACCTGACGTCGTACGGTCCGAAGGGACAGGTAGTAGTTTAGGGTCTCGTACGAGTTTGTGTACGGGTAGTTCGACCACTACGGTAGGTTGGTAGAATAGGAGACAGTAGGGGAAGAAGAGGACGGAAGTCATAAAGGGTCTTAGTCCCAGAAAAGTTTACTTAGGCAAGAAACGTAGTCCACCGGTTTCATAACCTCAAAGTCGTAGTTATAGTCAGGAAGGTTACTTAAAAGTCCTAACTAAAGGTAATCCTACCTGACCAACCTAGAGGAACGTCAGGTTCCCTGAGAGTTCTCAGAAGAGGTTGTGGTGTAAAGTTTTCGTAGTTAAGAAGTCACGAGTCGAAAGAAATATCAGGTTAAGAGTGAACTGATCTGTCTGGAAACAAACGTTTGACTACAGAGACGAAAAATTATACGACAGATCAAAACAGTATCGAAAAGATGGTTCCTCATTCACAGAAAATTGAAGTACGGACGTCAGTGGTAGACGTAACTAAAACCTCGGGTTCTTTTATTCCAGACAGTGACAAAGGTAACAAAGGGTTAGATAAACGGTACTTCACTACCCTGGTCTACGGTACTAGAAGTAAAAGACTTACAACTCGAAATTCGCTTGAAAAGTGAGAGGTGAAAGTGAAAGTAGTTATCCGAGACGTCAAGGAGAAATGAAAGACGGTATTCCCACCACAGTAGACGAATAGGCACCGATAACTATAAAGAGGACCGTTAGAACTAAGGTCGAACACGAAGTAGGTCGGACCGCAAAGTGTACTACATGAGACGTCCATTCAATTTATTCGTCCGACTCTTATATGTTGGAACTGTATGAGGAAAGGGTTAAACCTTGGTCAAACAACAAGGTACAGGTAAAGATTGACACCGAAGAAGTGGACATATGTCTAAAGAGTCCTCCGTGCATTCCACCAAACCATAAGGGTAGAGAACTTCTTAAAAGGTCAAATAACACTAGATGTGTTAGATTCCAAAACCGTATTAGTTATTTCGTCTTCATCTAAAAAAGACCTTGAGAGAACGAAAAAGACACTAGGTAACCTACAACCGTTAAACTAGAAACCAAGGAGACGAAAAACCTTTAGGTCGAACTTGTAGACTTTCAAGTGTTAAGTGTATGACAACTTCGGACCAAACATGTTAAAACTCGTAATGAAACGATCGTACACTCTAATCACGTTAACACGTCATCAAACTTTTAAGAAACCGTAACGGGAAGAAACCTTAACCTTACTTCTGACTGGAAAAGGTCAGGACACCGGTGACGACTCAAAAGGTTTAAACGACTGTGTAACTCACGTCGTGAAAGTATCGTAGTAGAAATTCCTAAACTTTATCGAGTTGACCTTAAGGTAGTGGAAGTGATCGAAATAAATATCACTACGAAGGATTCCAGGTGAACTGAAGTGTAAGGTCCTAAGGACCGAGATCTACTCACTGGTGTGGTAACACTAACAAATCCAGTACTTCTAGAAAAAACATATCAAGACACATAAGAACGGTGGAGAAGAATTATAGAGAACGAAGACAATCCAGGTATGGTAAAGACAGGAAAAAAACATGGGTAGAAACTTACTTTTCAAGGGAACTATATAGATTAAAAGAACTTCTCTAGAAATCACAAAGGGTAAGATGACAAAGGGAGATAAAGAAACGTAACTAGTGAAAAGAAAGAATTGAGAGGAACGATAAGAAACTTTGAGACGGAAGTATACCCATATAGAAAGGAAAAGTGGAACGTAAATCGAAGAGAAGAAAAGAGTCGAAAAACAAGGTCGAAGTCTGGTACCTAAACTATGACCTAAAATACATTTATCGTCAGTTTAATGTAACATCTGATATCTCTTACGAACAATATAAAAAGTTCCAAATCATAGACATGGGAGATGAGATACAAACTTATTCAGTGATAAAATTCTCTGAGTCATCTTCTTCCGTCTTTTATAAAGAAATTTACACTTTTGTCGTACATGGTTTCACAAGTAGGAAAGGACATAATCCTATACCTGTTAGTTACTCTACGAAGGATGGCACAGAAATTTAACGTTCATTATTACGTTTTTTCTTTTTTTTTTAACTCCGGTCGACTCTTAGATAACGGGTACATCTGTCACCGTCGTGTTTGTGTACTGACAGCCCCATTCTCTGGTTCACCGAGTCAGCACCACAGGTCTCCGTCATCGGTACCGAAAAGCCAGAAACGATCCGTGACGAGGTCTTCTATCGGTACCACAGGATGAACTTACTCAAAATACTTTCCAAAAATAATACTAGAAAGGTTGACGGATAAAGACATAACAAAGACGAATAAAAACCCAGAGTCAAGTCAAGAAAACCCAGATCAGGAGACCTAAAGGACTCTCTTGAGATTAGATAAGTTATATGTAAGTTCCCTAAGAGAAATTATTCAAGACGGTCTCAGTTAAAGACACTGAGTATTGACTCCTGAGAGTGACTATATTGAGAGAACGGTGTGAATAACCTACACATCATTTAAACGAAGAAACGAAAAAGAAGGGAGGAGATCGATCTATTCTTTATGAACAAACCGAAAAGTATGTGATGAGAAAAAAAAAATTTACAATATTAAACTCGAGAGAAGATTAGTAGGAACACAGAGAAGTTATCACCTCTCAGGTTTGAGTTGAGGACTATGTCGGACCACCAAATTTTAGTCGATTTCTGTGTTTAAATTTTAGATTTAGATGATGAGTTAACTGACTCAAAATCATTTAGTTACTTAGAAAGAAAGGTAACACTTAGACATTTAGTCCCTGTTATAATGGTTAAAACACTTTAACAATATTTTTAATTTCTTCCACTGCAATCGCTTCTGAGATTGTCGTGAGTGTGTATCCTTCGTAAGGTACGTCAAATATCATTAGTAATAGTCATTAATATATCGTAGTTATATCAGATCCCGTATGTTCATAGTAAGCATAAGTGACACACATTCTAAGGTCAGAGACATCAGTTAAAGTCGAACTGAAAATATAAGGAGAACGAAAATAAAAGAGTTTTAATACGGACAAAAGAATCAAGAACGAAAATTTTACTTTAAGTGGGTCCGGAATTGTAGATCACTAATTTTTATACTCTCTTATTCTTAGAAATTTTTGGTACTCTCATACAATCCTATCATAATTCAGTTCAAGATTCTCGAAATACAATTTTATTTGTTTATTGTAAAATGAGATCGAGTAAATTCATCCTAAAATACAACAAGGACTCTACCTCAGATATCCGATGATTATTCTCCCTTCTTCACTGACACTTTTTGTTTTGTTTTGTTTTGTTTTGTTTTTTTGGGGTCGACGTGGTATGACGTTCGTGGGGTACTTAGACGTCTAGGGCACCCTGTGGTTCTTCACTTGGGTCAGTCTATGTCGACACCCGTCTAACAACGTTACGACAAAGGACCTCGTAACTAACCATAGTGAGATTTATAGTTATCACAGAATTCATTTTTCTCCCGAAACATTAGTTGACGTACAGTCTTAGGGACGAAAAGTCCTAACGAAGAACTCAAAAATGGTACATATAATCGTATAATCTATAGACTTTTTAGTGTTTCTTTAGGAAATAAAGAAGGTTAGATGGCTATACATTAAAAATTTTTAATCAAATTAACCAAAAATGTCTTGTGAAACACTACTAGGTCACATACGTCAATTATATTAAGTTATTACTGTTCACTGTGACGTATCCATCCATACTGATTAACACTTTTGAGTATTTGTATCAGATTTATAAACTTATAAATAAGAAGTCCATGGTTTCTCGAAAATTTCTGAAAACTCCATCTTGTTATTCTTTAACCACTCAATCTTTTTAATTGACTGTTACTATCCATCTTAAGTAATTTTTTTCCTTTATCTCTGTCTCCGTTCCCTTAAGTAATTATTCAATAACACTATAAACTTAAAACTCTTTTATTAATTCTTAATCTTATTTCCGTAACTTGTATATTATCTTAACTGATTATCTTCTCTTATTAGGTATCCTGTACAACCGATCACCTATACCTACACTTTCTCTTTTTCTAAAACTCTCTTTCATTAATGTTGACCGTTCTCCCAAGCACGGACTTTCTCACCTGTTATATAACGTGGTTTATTAAGAGTTTTTCTAGTTTAGTTCTCCCGAAGACTTTTTGTAATTTTTGTAAAATCCTCGGATTTTAAAGCTCCGATTAAGACTACGAAAGGGAATTCAACATACCTCAGTATACGCAGTTCTCAACTTAGTACAAGGTCAACAGACAGAACAAAAAGATTAGAACATTTCTCTTGATTTTCTACTATTTGTGAGGGAAACTGTGCTTGACACGAGAAAGTGGACGAACAAAACATCTGTGTACAAAATGACTAATACACAGTGTAATAACTACTAAATGTACTTTCTCTCTGAGTTGTAGTACTAGTAGTTATTAAGACCTATAAAATCACGAAAAACCATCTTCCACTGTATTCATATGTTACATTTCTTTAGCCCCTAGAAGGTTCCTGTTTCCAAACACTTACCACCCGTTTTTATTCGTTCATGTTCTGTTAAAAAGAGTAGGAATAACTTTATAAGTATAAGTGAGGAACAGAATATGAAACCCCCCATAATACTACGAACATTCTTTAAAACGTTCCCTACTCCCTTGCAATTTTATAAGTAGATTTTGTTGGTCGTTTTATCCCTCACATAGTTTTTTATTTTGTCTGAGTGTCTATATCTCTCGTTTGATCACAAATGATCCCCTTTTTGTTCCCCGTTTTCTCTTACCCCAACCCATAATTCTCCATGTTTGATGATACATATTTTATTTATTTTATGATCCGATATAACATTTTGTGTCCCTTATATCGGTTATAAAATATTATATGAAATATTGATATTTACCTTATATTCGAAATTTAACACTTAGCGACACACGATGTGGATTTGGAATATATGTTAAAATGTGGTTGATACGTAGTCAAAATTTTCAAAAATTTTATTATTATTCATTATGTTCCTTTTTTTTCTCTAATAAAAAATGGATTCAAAAACTCAACCTATAATTATAGAGTATGACGAGATCTGAATTAAGATAGTCAATAGAAAAGACTCACAGATTTAGTGACACAGAATAGAAGAAAATTTATTACTGTATCAGTTTTCTTGGTGTCAAGATTTTGACCACAGGACCATGGTCTATCCCATTCAAACCTTCCCGATCTCTTAATTGTTTACTTTAATGGGTTATTTTAAACCTTATATATCCTTACCCGACTACTCTTTTTTGTCCCCCTCCCCCTCTCTCCTTATATCCCGATTTTTATATGTAAAACCTTAGTAGTCGTATCTCACTTTTAGTATGGAAATACCCTTTTTTATCTCTTAAAGAGGTCTTTTCCTTTATATTCCCCTTCCTCTGACATTACTAAATCTTTTGGAGTGTCTTGTAGGTGTTTTCTCATTGTTTTTGTTTTTAGTGGTCGTTACCTCTGGTTCTGTCTAGTACATGTTCACTTGTCTTAAACTACGATCCTTTCATATCATCTACCTTATTGTCCAGGGGTCTCTACGGGTATAGGAGTATGGATTTTGGACACTCATACAATATAATGTACCATTTCCCCTTAATTCGAACGTTTACCTCAAAGTGATTAATCGACTATAATTTTATCCCTCTAAAAAGACTTAATAGGATCATCTTTGTTAAATTAGTGTCCGAGAAAACATATACCTTATTCCTCCGTACTTTCAGCCATAGTCTCACTGTGTGACACTCTTTCGGTAGAGACCGAACCTTCTACCTTTCCTCGGTAGTCGTTTCCTCACGTGAATAGGAGATCTGCGTTCTGTTCTTTTGACTAAGAGGTCTTACCTTGTGTCGGGAAGGTTTTGAAAACTAAAATCGAATCACTCTGGGTAAAGTCTGTAGTCAAGAGGTTTTGACATTATATTTTTCAAACACAACAAAAATCGGAGATTCAGATAAGGTTAAACAATGTCGTTGTTATCCTTTGACTATGTCTACCGATAGTGTACTTACACGTTAAAGTCATTTTTCATATCTTTGGATAATGTCTTAGAATGTTTACTTCTTACCTTCGTCGTCCACATCGAGTATAAAAGTTGTTTAATCCGTCACCTTATTCCTTCCCTTCATCCTACTGTTACAAACTCTTTGACAATTGACCTTTTTAAGTTTACCTAGATTAATTTTTGTTTAATGTAACGAACTCTTTCTACAAGATAATATAACTCAAGAAAAAGACGTTCATTAGTCTTGTAAAGAACTCTTCTAGTATACTTGTAATAACAGTTTCCTTTGTTTACTTTTAGAGGGTTTGATTACCTCCATTATTAATTCTAGAACATTGAGTGTCTTTCACTAAAGAGAGTGGTCTTTCTGAAAAATTTTTCAATAGAGATTTAATATCCTTTGTTGTTTATGACGGTTAATACTTATACTACTTTTGTGTGCATTCCTTTTTATAGACCGTTGAAGTATTTTTACAGTTAAAATGTATAATTTTCTTTACATAATACTACAACTGTACTATTCACGTAGATATCTCCTTTGTTTTACTCATACGAATTAGTTCTGTATATGTTTCGTTTTATATTTTGACCTTTTAACAGTCATTATTTTCATTTGAACCGAAAAGTGTTTCTGAAAATACTCTGTCAGATCCTTATAAATTCTCATTTTCAATTGATTAGGAAAATTTACGATGACACCTGTCATAACTTAATACATTTCCTAAAAATACGGTTTGATTAAAGTAACATTTTATGTTTTTAAATACTTTTCTTTATAAATGAAACTAAACTGATTTTTATGTAAATTTCTATTATTACGTCAAAATTTTACCTAGATCTATTTGTTTGATCTGACAGTTTACTTACCAAATGTAGTCTAAAGTATAAATTTAATTTTTTTTCTAGATCCTTAAGATCACTACCTCTCCATCTTTTGTAATGAATGCTTTACGTAAGTCTTTGGTTTTCAAACCATTTGTCGAACAATTTGAGACAAAATATGAAGGAATTCGTGAACTTGTTTATAACGTGTATGGTGTTTTTAGGGTTTAGATATTTAATTAGATATCTATCTAAATTAAGATTTTATCTTCACTTTTTACTTTTCTTATTAAAACTGAAGAAAGATTTAGAGGTAAAAAAACATCTAGAAAACCTAATATTACCTAATAATTGAGGTGACAAGATGAAGGATCGTAATATAAGTGATGGGGTTCAGAGACTGATAATTGTAAATCTCTAAAGGATTCTTTCAGAATACACCCGATAACCAAGTCTAGAAACCTTGACTTCGAAGACAAATAAAGTGTAAGAGTTAGTAAGTAAACGGTTCAATGAGGGATGTACGAGATAGAGAAAAACCGGAAGAAAAGAGAATTTATTAATAGTTTCGAGGACATCGATAAACAACAAGTCAATGATTCAACACATGCTGAGAAAAACTGGGGTACCTGACGTCGTGAGGTCCAAAGGGACAGGAGGTGATGACGAACCTTAAAGAAGTCTAAGTACAAGTAAAACAGTCACTGTGGTAGGTTGGCAGAGTAGGAGATAACTGGGGGAAGAGGATGACGGGAGGTAGAAAGGGTCGTACTCCCAGAAAAGGTTAAACAACAGAGAAACGTAGTCGACCGGTTTCATAACCTCGAAGTTGAAGTCATAGTCAGGAAGGTCTCTGATAAGTCCCAACTAAAGAAAATCCTAACTAACCAAACTAGAGGAACGACAGGTTCCCTGAGAGTTATCCGAACAGGTCGTGATGTTAAGCTTTCGTAACCAGGAAACCGCAAGTGGGAAGAAATACCAGGTTGAGATTGTAGACATGTACTGATGACCTTTTTACGTCGAAACTAGTATACCTGGAAACATTCATTTCACTAATCAAACCATGATTATGATGGATGTTAAACGATTCGTGAATTATACCTTAATCGAAAAGTAAAGAAAAGAGTGATAAGTGTTGTTGAAACTCCGATGACAATTAGAGAGGTAAAAGGTATTCTCTTTGTTTTGTATCTGTGGGACCGACTATTTACTTTCTCAGTGTCAAACTTGGGTCCAAACGAACAGAGGTTTTGAAAGTAGAACTACGATAACAGAATAATATGTAAAAGGACAGGAGAGAAGAGAGGTAGTACTTTGGGTACATTGATTAAGAAATCGATCTAAAGGTACTCAATTGGGATTCATATGTCCTCTTCTTCTCCTGTAATGGATTCTATTTTCTTAAGTTCCTGATCTTTGGATTCCTATTGAAGACTTTCACTAGTAGTTTGGGTTTGGGTTGTAGTTTTGAGTGAGTCCGGGGTTCCATAAATAAAGGAGGAGAGATCTTGGGTTGTCGTCCGAAATTTCTACCAGTACTAAAAGGAACTTTCGTGAACGGAGGTGACGAAGGAGAAAGGGTCGATGGGAAGTACTTCGAGTAGGAAAGACACTCCTGACATAGGAGTGTGGACACTCATTACAAAACGGAGGGAAAATTGATACACGAGAGTTAGTTCTTAGGAAGGAGAAGGAGAAGAGAACGGTGACTAGAGAGGTCTCCGGACCTTAATACTAAGGAGACTTATTACCTTTGTAAAAGACAAGTCACGGTAGCGAGAGTTGAAAGAGAAAAAGAGGATCCTAACGCAAAGTACAGTGGGTACGATAGAGTTGGGTACCCTGAACAAACAACATGACATAATTTTCATATATAAAAATTTAATGTGTCTTGGGAGCTCGACATCCTATGAGAACAATAGAAATCCGTTGTACTAGAAAGCAAAAGGAAAATTACACTGTCACAACAGAAATAAAAAGATTGTCTACAAAAGAAAAAGGGAGAATTTTATTCTTGAATAAGTACCTAAATTACTCCTGGTCTACTTAGGTGTATCTTTATGGATTCTTCGATATAATTTTACAGTCACGGACTAAATTCTTAAAACCTCTCCTGAACACACACATTAACAAAAATTTTCGTAGGTTCTCTTAACGTCACACATAGACCCTTGTTCTTAGTGACAACATCCATCGTCAGGAGTTCAACCAAAAGAATTTACCCCATTGGTACATTCAGGACCGTATTAATTATTGTTGCGAAGGAAGAGAGTTATAGAACTGAAACCTACTATTTAGTATACCGATAGGATAAATATTATTAGTAGACTCATCGGGTAATTTTTAAGTCCAATATACCGGGGTACAGATGACTAATTTAAAGACATCCTGGTTATACTCCAAACTCTTAGACGTGACTTTTGTTAGTGGTAACGGGACTTCACTAAGAAATAAATTTTTGTATATGTAAATAAATACACAAACAAAAACCGACACGACCCAGAGACAACGACGCACCCGACAAGAGATCGATACCGTGCACCACCGATGAGATCAGAGTCACACGTCCGAAGAGCACCACCACCGAAGAGAACAACTCCTCGTACCCGAGATCCCGTACTTCGAAGTCATCAACACCGAGGAACCGAGATCTCATGTCCGAGTTATTAACACCCATACCCGAATCAACAAGACTCCGTACGGTCGGACCTAGTGCCTAGTTTAGGTATAGGGAACCGTCTAATTGTCAGTCTAAGAAATGGTGACTCGGTGGTCTCTTCGGGACGAGACTTGACTAAGATTACCTCTAGTAGGTGTGTGATATAAAAATTTTTACAAGAGATAAAAATTTTTATCAAAATCAAAGTGTCGTTTTAACTCTCCTTCTATGTCTTTGAAAGGTATATGGAGACGAGGTTGTGTACGTCGAAGGGAGTTATAGTCGTAAGGAGTGGTCTTATCATCTTAACAATGTTGACTACTTTACTGTCACGGTGTAGTAAAAGTGGGTTTGTGTATCAAATATAATCTCGAGTGACAATCTCAGAATGTAAAGTACTCATACCTGTCTACATACTCACACCTATTTACTGTACAGAGTTGATAATCATAGACATCTTTTCAGACTCTAGGACTTTAGGAGATACGAGACAGATAAGTAACGAGGGAGTCGACGACCGTTGATGACTAGTCAATTGACAGAGGTATCAAAACGAAAACGGTCTTGCCGTTTGTTAACCTTAGTGTGTCACGTAACGGAAAAGTCTAACCTAAGAAAGTGGATTTAATTATATGTAAATGTCAAGAAAGTACCGAACTATCAAGTAAAAAAATCACGGTTTATGATAGGGTAATAGACCTACATGGTGTCAAATAAATAGGTAAGTGGACGACATCCCGTAGAACCAGTGGAAACTCAAAATAGTCGATACTTCTTTCGAAGATATCTCATGTCATACGTCCGTATTCAAAGGTTGTTTAAACCTATACATGGTTCCTCGTACTAAGGACCTGACATACGATTTTTATACGAATCAGAACATTCTTTGGTAGTATGACAGAAGGTCTCACTAACATCGTAAAACGTAAGGATGATCGTTACTTACTGTCAAGGACAACGAGGTTTAAACATAATCGTGAACTACGACAGTTATAAAACCTAAAAGAGGTAAGATTAGTCACACATCATTATAGAGTAACGAAAAACGTTAAGGGATTATTGTATACTAATCTTTGTAAAAAGGGGTACACGAATGAACGGTAGATATAAAAAAGATGTCAGACTATAGACAAGTCCAAAAAATGGGTAAAAATTTAATCCAACAAGTAAAAGAATAAAAACTCAAAAATCTCCCAAAAAGACCACATGAAACCTATTTTGAGAAAATAGTCTACGTATAAAACGTTTATAAAAGAGGGTCAAAGAGTGAACAGAAGAGTAAAAGAACTGACGGAAAACGTGTTGTCTTTAAAGTCACAATTACTTCAGGTCGAATAGTCAAGAAATGAAGTACCTAACTAAACTTTGAGTAGTTTTGGATCACTCCGTCTGAGATATTCTGGACGATTGAATTCGTCTAATTTACTGAAATAGTAGGGACTGTAATATAACCGTCTCATTGTTTCTGTCATATACGTACGCCGAGTTAAGGTCTTTTTATTTACTGGGATAATTTTTTTAACCGGTTTCCTGATTTGTCTGTAAAGATATTTCTTCTGTATGTCTGTCGATTGTTTGTGTTCTTTTCTACGAGTTGTAGTGAGTAATAGTCTCTTTACGTTTAGTTTTAGTGTTACTTCATGGTAGAGTACCGTCAATCTTACCGACGATAGTTTTTCAGATGTTTGTTATTTACGACCTCTCCCAAACCTCTTTTCCCTTGGGAGAATGTAAAAACCACCCTTACGTTTGATCATGTCGGTGATACCTCTTGTCACACCCCTAAGGAATTTTTTGACCTTTTTCTTGAAGGTAGTCAAGTCAAGTCAAGTCAAGTCAGCGAGTCAAAACAGACTGACAAACGCTGGGGTACTTAGCGTCGTGCGGTCCGGAGGGACGGGTAGTGGTTGAAGGTCTCAAGTGAGTCTGAGTACAGGTAGTTCAGTCACTACGGTAGATCGGTAGAGTAGGAGACAGCAGGGGAAGAGGAGGACGGGGGTCAGGGAGGGTCCTAGTCTCAGAAAAGGTCACTCAGTTGAGAAACGTTCTCCACCGGCTTCATGACCTCAAAGTCGAAATCGCGGTAAGGAAGGTTTCTTTAGAGTCCCGACTAGAGGAAGTCTTACCTGACCAACCTAGAGGAACGGCAGGTTCCCTGAGAGTTCTTAGAAGAGGTTGTAGTGTCAAGTTTTCGTAGTTAAGAAGACACGAGTCGGAAGAAATATCGGGTTGAGAGTGTAGGTATGTACTGGTGTCATTTTTGGTATCGGAACTGATCTGTCTGGAATCAGCCGTTTCATTACAGAGACGAAAATTTATACGATAGATCCAACGATATACTGGGTCGTTAGGGTGACGACCCGTATGTGTGGCTCCTTTGGTCTTAACTTTCTCTGTGTAAATAGGGTTACAAGTAGTGTCGCGACAAATGTTATCGATCCTATACCTTCGTTGGATCTACAGGTAACCGTGTACTTACCTATTCTTTCGACACCATGTATACGTGTTACCTTATAATGAGTCGATAATTTTTCTTACGTAAACTTATTCAAGATTGCTCCACCTACTTTGACCTCGGATAAGATGTCTCACTTCATTCAGTCTTTCTTTTTGTCGTTATGTCATATAATTACGTATATACACCTTAAATCTTTCTACCATTGTTACTGGGATATACACTCTCTGGTTTTCTCTCTGTGTCTACATTCCTTGTCTGAAAACCCGAGACATCCTCTTCTACTCCCACCCTATTAAACTCTCTTATAGTAACTTTGTACATATAATGGTATACACTTTGTATAGCGGTCAGGTCCAAGCTACGTACTTCGTTCCGCGAGTCCCGGTCACGGGACCCTGTAGGGACTCCCTACCCTACCCCTTCCTCTACCCTCCCCTCAAGTCCTACCCCCTGTGTACATGTGGGTGTCGACTAAGTACCGTTACATACCGTTTTTGGTGATGTTATAACGATTCATTAATCGGAGGTTAATTTTATTTATTTAATTAATTTTTTTCTCATATACATTTAGTCAGAAAATTAACGTATAGACTATATAAGAGAAGAGAAAGTGAATCACCTCTAATTTATTCCTAGACAAAAAAAAAGGGGGGTGACACGTAAAAATTCTTGGATACTCTTAGTGGTACGAAATCTTATTTTCTTTTTATCTACAAATGTAGAAAACTTCACCAACCATTAAAGAATAACGTACGGAACCGTTGATAAAGACTTCGAATTTTTGTACGGTCTTTTGAGGTAGAGAAGGTAAAGATTATCGTTTTAGTGGGTCGACCGAAGAGTTGAGGAAACATTCAAGAGAGAATAAATAGTATAAGTTTAGACGTCAGAACTACGACAAAAGTACTGGCATTAAGTACGAGTTGTTAGACGAAGGTAAGAGTTGAGTCACTCGACCGTTAGTTAAAGAATCACGATAAACCCTTTTTTGTTTTAGATTTTTACTTCGATAATTATATAATGCTCATTCTTGATTTAGACAATCCATCCCCGACTGTCTAGTGTAATCTTACGTACGGGACTCCGTGACACTCCGTGCTCTTTCCTGAACACTACGTACCTTGATAATGACTGGAAACTCAATATGTTAAGTAGTCTTTCTTTTTTTGTTTTTGTTCTTTGGGTCAAAGAAACAGCATCCATTTTTGTTGAATTCATTAGGGAAATGGGATCTAAAGGTACTCCTTGTTTAACCAATAACATTTTCAAGTGATTAATCTGACAAATAAGGTAGTTTGTCTTTACCTTAATGATGTTGGACTTGTTGGAGGTCAATTGTTATCAAGAACCAAATTGTAATATACTCTTCGGTCCCAATTTTTTATCTGACAAAACTTTTGGGGACCTTTCCAATCGGACGGAAGTTAATCTCAAAAGGTGATGACACTGAGGAAGTAAATAGAGGTACATTGTGTAAGTGTGAGAATATTTTAATGTAATATTATTTGTATAAATTAATTAATGTAATATTATTTATATAAATATTTTAATGTAATCTTATTTGTATAATGATGGTAACTATCTCGTGAAGGTAAATAAATACGTACTATTAATCGAGATTTAAACCAAATAGATTAGAAATTTTACCAAATGTTACATTCATAATAATTAGAGTAACATAACTACGCCTATAACCCCAAACCCTCTCACTTTACTAAACAGGTTCTGACGTCAATCATTCACCGTCTTGACCCTGTGTCTAGATTCCACTTAGTGGAAGTTGTGAGAAACATAACGTTACATCAAATAAAAAATTGACTTCACATCAACTACATACTAAATATACGATGTCTATATGTTATATCACTAAGTATCAAAAATTCCCAATACTCTGTAAATCAATAATATTTTATAACCGATATAAAGGCGACAAAATGTTATATAGAAACTTCGTATAAAATATGTATTAACGAACATGGAGAATTAAGACATAGGGATATGCCAGGGAGAGGACAAAGAAGAGGGGTACCCATTGGTGATCAAACAAGAGGTATAGACACTCAGATAAAGAAATAATAATATAAGTGATCAAACAACGTAAAAAGTCTAAAGTGTATATTTACTATACATGTCATAAACAAAAAGAGACTGCATAAAGTGAATCGTATTGTGGAGGTACGGATAGGTACGATAACGTTTACCGTTGTAAAAGAAGAAAAATACCGGTTCATCATAAGGTGACACGTTTATATGGTGAAGAAATTAGTACGTAGACAACTACCCGTGAATCCAACGAAGGTATAGAACCTTAAATATTCATTACGAGGATACTTGTAACTCCCACACACATAAAAAAGTTCAATGATAAAAACAAAGAAAACTTATAAATGAGTCCTGACCTTGACGACCTAGTATACCATAAACCCCCCGAAAGGTCCATCGTGGTCACCATTTCTTTGGTAGATGGTTACGTTCTCTGAATTCTCTACGACCAAGCTAGGGACCCAACCCTTCTGAGGGGCCTCCTCCTGTACCGTTGGGTGAGGTCATAAGAACGGAGCTCTGACGGTACCTGTCTCCTAGAAACGTCCGATATCAGGTATCACAACGTTTCTCAACTTGTACTGACTTCGCTGAATCGTACGTACGTACGTGTGCCATAAAAAATGAATAAATAAATCTCTTTAGAGGTATGAGAAAAGGTGTCACCGAGATAATTAAATGTAAGGACGTTTACAACATGTTCCCAAGGGAAAAGAGGTGTAGAAGTGGTTGTAAATAATAAACATAAGAAAAACTACTGTCGGTAAGACTGTTCACACATCACTATAGAGTAACACCAAAACTAAACGTAAAAGGACTACTAATTACTACAACTCGTAGAAAAGTACACGGACAACCGGTGGACGTATAAGAGAAACTTTTTTTTTTTAGTCAAATCAAGGAGACAGGTAAGAATTTAACTTGATAAACAAAAACAACAAATATAACTCAACATACTCGATGAAAACATAAAACCTATAATTAGTGAATTGTCGGTACTAAAATACATAAAATTAATTCCACTATCGTGGACGTTAATATAGACTGTAGATTGAGATATGTATTACATAAACTTTAGTCAACTTTCATGAGTGACTGTACTCCGTGGTACAGTCACTAATTTCTCTCTACAAGAGACTCCAAACATTAAAAGTATCTGAAAGACTGTCGGTGTTCGGTCCCCTGTCAGACTTTCAAATAACTCTATATTACACATACATATGTCAAGATACTTAAGACTGTCTCAACACATCTATGATAATCGTAGTTTGTCCAGTACAGGTAGTGGGGTCTTTCAAAACAATAATAAAAATTCTATATAAAAATCAAATTATATCAAAATCTAAATGTCTTTTCGATACTTTTTACGTATCCCTCAAGAGTATATCAGGTGTGGCAAAAGGGACAACGATTGACTAGAATGTAATCATACCTTGTCAACAGTAAACAGTAAAAAAAAGATAAGGTCACTGGGTAGGTTCTGAGACGGAATGAAAATCAGTAGTACAGGGGAATCCGAGGATCTGATACTGTTAAACAATTTAGAAAGAAAGAAACCAAGACTCCTGGAATTGTCAAGTCTACAAAATAACTGACAAGGAATTGACCTTAAACGGAATACAAAAAGAGTACTAATCTAACCTCAGTACCCAAAAATCCCTTTTATTATGTCTCTCTCCTTCATGGTAAAAGTGTAGTACAATGATCGTATGATAGTTGTATTGAAATAGAGATATCTGAAAGTAATAGATCGGTTGTATCATAAACGGTCCGAAGACACGATATCTCAATAAAAAAGGGCACAAAAGGTATTACATAAGAAATCTTCCTCCAGGATACACTCCCAATTCCTCACCTTCAATACAAGGTGAAGAGAAACAGTCCCGTCCCTTCATAGATGTGTTTAGTAAACTCTAGGAAGACGTGTCTTATTAACAGACGAGGGGAGGTCACTAAGTAAATAAGTTAGTTATTAAATATATTCATATATAAATTTGTATAAAGAAAGTATCAAATCCAAAATTAGATTACACAACGACAACAATTCAACGACTCAGTACAGACTGAGAAACTCTGGGGGTACCTGAAATCGGACGGTTCGAGGAGACAGGTACCTTAAAGGTTTGGTTCTTATGACGACACCCAACGGTAAAGGAAGAGATCCCCTAAAAGGGTTGGGTCCCTAACTTGGGTATAGAGGACGTAACCGTCCGTCCACGAAATGACGACTCGGTGGTCGACTCGGGAAATTAGATTATGATACAAAACTTAAGTCAACGAGTGGAGAAAGATCGATACCGAAAATCCTCGAGAAAAGAAAGAAAACTGAGGACACGGGAAAACTATATATATAGAGGTAACAGCTAAAACAAACAAACCGAACCAAATCCAAAAACGTGATAAAACAAGAGACCGTGATGTTCAATAAGACACTAATATATAAAAGGTAAGTTCGGGATCTTAGTTGGTAAGAATACTCCTCAAGACCTAAGAAAGTAATCTCTTTGGTTCTAGACTCAACTCACACGAGTAAGGATCACCTCCCAATGAAGATCCGAGGACGTCGGGTGTCTCTTCGTTTATAGATACACATATGATTGGGTCCATATATATGGACAGTTAATAGACATAGATAAAATACGATTTGTACTCAAGTATGACTACAGAAATTGACATTAAGTAGTGTTGTATCCAGTAATATTGGAAGAGGGAACGAATAGATCTTAGCGGGTGTGCTTGTCTTACTTAGGATCGAGTGTGATAGACGGTAGGTGAATGAATTAAATGAATTAACAAGTGAAAGTCAAATGTATATATCGTAAAAGACTTAGCAATTGGACATGACTAACTTTGGTTGAAACGGTTGATCTCATCTATGGATAAACTTTAAGTGGCACGGAAACGATAATATCGGAGGCAAGTAGATGCTTCAATTAATCCGTGACGCACGACTAGAAAATGTTCTTTTATAAACTTAATCCTATTTTCTTCAAAATAAATTACACAATTATATTAATGTGATACTTTTCAATTTTTTAGAGGTTTCATGAACATTAGTACCCACATGTCAGTACTTTATCAAAATCTTTATGTCACAAGAAACTGATCAGATTGTAATATCATCGATAAAAGTTTACGTAAAAAGAATCGAAGCAAATACAAAAACCAAGAGACCAAAGGAAACTCAGGTCCGTAACAATTTTCATCTTAAGATGTCTGTTCTTAATCTATCATTTCCTTTCAAATTTTATAAAGGATATCCGAAATAAATAATAAGTAGAAGAGTACCTGAATTTTTACATAATGTTAAATAAAAATGTGTAAAATTGGACCTAAGGTTTATAGTTACCCTTTTAACAGTTTTACGTAGAAATTATCTTTAATTTATTTACAAATGTAAAAATCATTATTTTACCATAAAAGGGGGTTTATAATTCGATTATACAATAAAATAGTGGACTTTATCTTTTACGGTCGTTTAAGTCCACATATAAGATGGTCGTCTGCGAAAGTTCTAATAATGGGTGAACTTGAAATTTGTATGTAGAGTTTTATAAGAAAAAATTAAAGAGAGAACCTTCAGGTTCCTCCACAAAAATTGTATCAAATCTTTGTTACATTTACTTTTTCTTTGTTTGTCTTTTGATTTACTGACGATATAAAAGACGATATATATATTTTCAGTCCGACCTACGGTCCTAACCTGAGATTCAGGATGTTTTAGTCAATATGTGTGTACGACCTTACCATCGACTCTAATTCCGTTTATCTAACTCGTCCCGTAGTTCCTATTCCGTAGGTTTTTCTCGTTTGGAAGTGACTTATAGCCTATATTTTGTAAATCCTCGGATGTGACTCCTTTAGAAGAAAACTAATTTTTAATTACTAAAAATAAATATTTTACTGATCGAAACTCCAAAATATATAAGTATTGAAGTTCCCAAAGAGTCTATAAAGTTCATGTAAGTTCGAAAACGTTACTCCCAAGTAAAATTTAATTTCTACATAAGGAAGGTCTTTGTAAAATTTCATCAAACATTATGTTACACCCCGAGGTGTCACTTTGTTAACGGAGTTCTTGAGATAGTCCACCCGGAAGAGACAGAATTGTCCTAAGTTTCCTTTGTCTACTCCGCTTGGAGCTGTCTTTGGTGAACACTGGAAGAGTCCTATTCCTGTAATTATATACAAATCGTCAAGGTCAAGAAATTCTCTTACGAAACTTCGTACCAATCTTTGTGTTTTCACTGATACCGAAACTAAAACTCAGTTTGGTGTTACCGGTGTTACACACTGACAGAGAAAAGGTCTGTTTATTCGTAGGTGACTTTCTGAATGATAAACAAAGACATGTAAGTAACTAAACTTATAGGATCTGGTCAGAAGTCAGTGTATTTAGATTTGGGTGATGTCTGTCTCATTAAAATAAATAAAAATTCGTCAGAAAAGAAAAAAAAAATTGGAAGAAGAAGTAGAAAAGAGACATACGAATCCACACTGAATCCGCATATGGTGTTCTGATATTAGTGAAGAACTGGTCACTCATAAAAGAGTTATAGGAACGAGAGTCACCGAGATTCTAAATTATTTTGTTTAGTCTCTTCATACGTATGTATGTACTGTCCATCCATTTTAATCCACATAGATTTTTCATGCTTATATTTACGTACCCATAAGTTTCCTTCCTCGTTTGTCAAACAATACTCCTAACTCTTTTACAACCCGTAGATGACTTACTATGACGAAAAGTTTTGGTTTCCGTCCTATCTTAAAATTATCTCATCCTCCTCACTACTCCCCAAATCCGCAACGTTTCCCTCTTGTCACAGGATAACCTCCGGCATCGTGCGTATTTTTGTATCTCCTTCCTTTCGTGTGTCTCGTCCTAACTTAGATGGTCCAATCCAATGTATGTCCTTTATTTGACCCGACTTTTATTCATAGTTCCTGATAACTAGCCGAACTATGATAACTTCCAGTATGTACAATCTCATTATTAAACAAGTGTCAGAACTTCCTAGTTTATTTAACCCGAAATATTAAATTCTTTATAATTATATCTTCGTAACACGTATCTAACTATTTCTCTTTCTGTTCTATAATTATGTGTCTGTAATCAAATTTTAATAATAATGAATATTATTAGATCCATTTAGTCGACCATTTCTTAGGTGGACGTTATATCCTCTGGGACCAAGTCAAGGACCCAGACCTTCTAAGGGACTTCTTCCCTCCCGAATGGATGAGGTCACAAGTACCCGAAGAGACCACCGAGTCTGTACCCGAAGAGACCACCGAGTCTGACATTTCTGAGGCGGACGTGACACCCTCTGGACCCAAACTAGGGACCCAACCCTCGTAGGGGACCACCTCCCGTACCGTTTTTTGAGATCATAAGAACGGACCTCTTAGGGGTACCTGTCTCCTCGGACTACCCGATAGTAGGTACCCCAACGTTTCTCAGCCTGTACTAACTTACTGATTCGTGTCGTGTCTACTGCTCTTTACTCCTAATTTCATCAACCTAGTAATAAGTTTCATCTTCCCTTCCTTACTACTCGATTGATAAAACTACGACACTGGTCATCTCAAACCATTATGGCTGTACCATGACTTTATATTTTAGTTTCTACTGTTTCTTTAAGACTGAGGTTCACGGACCCTCTTATTCGTACAGGAATATTGTTGTTGTTGTTTTGACCGAAGATCTTTATACAGATCGTTTCAATATTTCTACAATTCAAACTGAATTGGTTCCTTAATCATAACTTCACCGAATCCACTGTCAGTTAATGTGTTACATTCCTTCTTACCCGGTAATTTGACTTTTCCTCGTACTCAAGACCTTTACTATTAAACCCCTCGTTCCTTTGTAACCTCTTCGACACTCCCCTTATTTACTCTCTTTTACTTTCCTTCGTTAATTATTACTTATTTTTTACTGTACCACAACAAAAAAAAAAAGAAAAGTCCAAAATAAAAAAAGAAGGGAAAAAAGAAAAGAGGAAAGAAAAGAGGGAAGGAAGGAAGAAAGGGGTTACCTTACGATGGGATTTAAAACTAGGTACCTTTAGACATTCTCTTTTGTGGTTGTGACGACAATATAAATCTCTCCTAAAAGGGACAGAGGATTTTCTCAACATTTCTCACTTGAAGAGAGGTTCTCTTCTCTTGACCAAACGTAAAAACATGTTTCTATGATTTACATTTGTTTCGTGACAATAAGTTTACTATATACACTACGACGGGTATATTTACCCTTCACAACGTATATAAAATTTTCCTTGTGTACTCAAATAAGGAGTTCCCCCCAACAATTAAATACATGATACGAAGAAGATTTCCATACACGTACTAAGTATTTAATCAAATATTCATTAAAATATAACCTCTTTCTTTCGATTCTCCTATGAATTGACAAGGGTTCATAAACTTTCTAAATTAAATATTATTCGTTGATAATTGGTCAAAAAACATCTCCTTTCCTCCTCCTTTAAATAAATTTAAAGTGGACATTTTAAAATACATTCTATGTTTAGAATGAACTCGTGGAACTAAACAACACCAGAGAACTTTTTCCTTTTGATTAATAAAGAATATAAAAACTGGGATATAAGATACAAGGAGTATAAATGTGAGGAATTAAAGTGTTTTATTAACTCTCTTGTAACTGGTTTGTGGACGTTATTTGGAAAAGAGTATAATGACCAAAACATTTAGGGAACTTTTCTCGGTTAATTTAAATAAACGAATTGATAAAATAGTGGTAGAAATAGCGACAACGAATAAGACCACAAATTTATACAAATTACAGGTACTGTCACCGTTAAAATCAGTTAGTGTTATAAGAACTGTCATTTTGTAATATCCAAAGAAATGTAAAGTTTCTTTTCAGTAAATTTTATAGTGTCTCACTTCATTGAGTCTTGCTCACTTTGTCTATGGTATATAATTGTGTACATACACCTTAGATCTTTTTACAATGACTACTTGGATAGACGTTTCGTCTTTATCTCTATGTCTATATCTCTTGTTTGTATCCTTGTGGTTCCACCTCGTACCCTCCTATACTACTTAACTCTCTAACCCTAACTATGATACATATTTTATTTATGGAGAAGTACCTAGTATCGGAATAGAACCACTTCCCCGAAGACATTGAGTTACTTCTATACTGGTTCGGTACTTACCGGTGGGTTCCACAATGTCTATCGACTCTTTTCTTCTCTACACTTTCCGTTCCCTCTTTCCCTTTCTATATGAATCGACTTACGTCTCAAGATTTCTTATCGTTCCTCTTTATTCCAGAATTTACTTATTACGTTTCTTTATCTACTTTTGGTGTCTTACTCTTTCCGATCTCTAGAGTAGTTCTTTCAACCTCAATAGTTCTCTGGTAAAGTACGTTTCCTACCCGTTCTATTTCCTGTCTTTGTAATTCCTGGATTTTCTTCTTCTCTAATTCTTTTCCATCGTTATTATGTGTCTTGATATGTTCTTTCCAGAATTACTGTACTTATTGGTGTTACCACACCAGTGAGTGGGACTCGGTCTGTAAGACCTCACACTTCCCTATTCACCCGGAATCCTTCGTAATGATGGATGTTTCGATCACCTCCACTACCTTAAGGTCGAGTTAATAAATTTTCGGATTTTCTACCATGACAATTTCACGACGTGAGTGAGTCATACAGTCGTTTAAACCTTTTGAACCGTCACCGGTATCCGGACCTTTTTGAGTCAAAAGTAAGGTTAGGGTTTCTTCCTGTTACGGTTTCTTACAAGTTTGATGACATGTTTCAACACGAGTAAAGTGTACGATCGTTCCATTACGAGTTTTAGGAAGTTCGATCCGAATTCGTCATACATTCGGTTCTTGAAGGTCTACATGTTCGCCCCAAAGTTTCTCCGTCTCCATGGTCTCTAGTTTAACGGTTGTAATTAACATAGTACCTCTTTCGTTCCCTAAAGGTCCTTTTTTGTAGCTGAACTCGAGACAACTGATACGATTTCGGAGACCGAACACCCAGTTTTGTTTGACCTTTTAAGAACTTCTCTACCCTTAGGGTCTGGTGGAATGGACAGAGGAATCTTTGGACATACATCCAGTTCTTCGTTGTCAATTTTGGGACATACCTTGTTGACTGATCAAGTTTTAACTCTTTCCTCATACTGTTCCCACAAATAACAGTGGGACAAATAAATGGAATATAAGTCTCATGTAGTGCGTCTTACTACCTGACCTGTTCAATGTTCGACCTTTGTTCTAACCGTCGTTTTTGTAGTTGTTGGAGATTATACGTCTACTATGTTGAGATTTCCGTCTTTCACTCCTTGGTTTCTCGGAGAACAACTCCCACTTTCTCCTCTTACTTTTTCGACCTAATTTTGAGTTGTAAGTTTTTTGATTCTAGTACCGTAGACCAGGGTAGTGAAGTGTCTTTTGTGATCTCCTTTTTCACCTTCGTCACTGTCTGAATTTGTAGAACCTGAGGTGTTAGTGACGTCTGTCACTGACATCGGTACTTTAATTTTCTGTGAACGAGGAACCTTTATTTTGGTACTTTTTGGGTCTGTCACATGATTTTTCGTCTCTGTTGTGAAATGACTGTTTCCAGACATATCAGTTTCAATACTAAAAAGGTCGTCAGTACATCCCTATACTCTCAACCTGTTATTTCTTCCGACTCCTGACTTCTTAACTACGAAAGCTTGATACCACGATTTCTTCTGAGAACCCGATGTTCCTCTAGTTTAGTCAATTAGGATTTCCTTTAGGTCGACACTTATAAGTGACCTTCCTGACAACGACTTCGAGGTTATGAAACCGGTGGACTACGTTTCTCGACTGAGTAAACTTTTCTGGGACTACGACCCTTTCTGACTTCCGTTTTCCTCTTCCCCTTCCGTCTCTGACTCTACTAATCTATCACAGTGTCTGAGTTACCTCTACTAAACTCGTTTAAGACCCTCTTTCTCTTTCTGTCTCCTCTGACCGCACGATGTCAGGTACCCCAACGTCTCAGTCTGTACTAAGATTACTGACTTGTTGTCGTTGTATTTTATGTATTGATAACTTTTAGATGACATATCAAGTCCCTTGAGTCATAAGACCCCACTGTAGTTACCCTTCCTTTAGGTTTGTTTCTCCTCTATATATATATATATATATCTATATAATATATTATATATATTATATTATATATAGTCAACATTTATATACTGACTAAGTGAAACGACATGTCTTCCTTGACTCTACGTCATATTTCGTTGATATGAGGTCATTTTATGAAACATTTTGTCCATATTGACATAGATCACCCCTACTGCAAATCAAAAACGAAAGATACAAAACAAAGACAGTCCTTATGGTTAGAAACGATTTATATATTTGTTAAATCCAATTAAATTTTTTGTGAACACAACGAAAATATAGAATTCATAACATTTATTATGACGTTACTTTTAATCACACGTATTTTAAAAAGTTTAATGACAAAAAGAAAAGAAACATATTTATGGGTCTTCGTTTTAAGAACCTAGTATACCGTCACTGGTAACTATCTATTTACCTATCCTTCTACACCCCACACACACACACACACACACACACACACACACACACGCGTCCCCCATTCCCCACCCACACATTACCTTATAATGGGTAAGTTTTTTCACTTTAAAAAGACAAATGGTGTTTTACCTACCTAAAAGACCCATAATACGATACGTGTTATTCAGTTTGTCTCTTTATTTTTATGATACACTCGAGTAAATATACACCTTAGACTTTCTGTTTTGTTTATTTTGTCTGGGTATCTCCTATAATGACCCACCAACGACCCTTCATGTTGTACCTACCTAAAAGACCTATAGTACGATACGTGTCATTCAGTTTGTCTTCATGTTAATCATGTACATTTTAACCATTTCTCATAATTCTCCATGTGTGGAGATCAATATTTTACTTATTCGGTGCTCCCTACATTATATGTCGGATTTCTTTTACTAGTTATTATTACATTATATAAATATACCCCTGTCTACCAATGATCTGAATAGCACTACTAGTAACGTATTACATACGTTTATCTTTTAGTAATATATAATATGTACTTTGATTGTTCTACGATATACAGTTGATATAAAGTTATGATCTTTTTTTGATCACTCATGGATCTAATAGGAAACTCTAACAATAGTAGTACAGTATGAAAGTACGAAGGATAAGGAACAAAAAGAAGAAAAACTACATGATTTTTTAGGATTTCACGATAATAGAAGTTCTTTGTTCCAGTAATAAAAAAAAATGGAGTTCTATTACTAGAGGAAGTACGGGAGATGTGAGGTAGGAACGTCGTCAATCAAATTATACGTTTATCTCCTTCCGACTGTTCCTGATAGTGGTGGTGTTGTGAGAGGGAACTTTTGTCCCTACATCACTTAACTACTGCTCGTAGTGGTATACGAATTTCCGTTTGTTTTGTCCTCCAAGTCAACACGGTGACTGTTTTGTACTTCCTTTTTTTTGTTAAGGGTAGTGTACGGGGACTAAATTTTCACGAGGTCCGGTAGAAACAAGGTGTCGATCCTCGTATTATTTAATTCTTTTTCATCATATACGGACTCTACTTTGGACCACCCTATACACTCATTTGGTTGTCCATCTCTTAAACTCTCTTTTTTATGTCATCGGAACCCATTTATTATACTCTTCGTTCTCTTGTTCCACGACCTTATAATAACGTGATTATTCGATTATTGAACGTCGACACTACGTGTAACGATAACGACAGAAACGGAGGGCTTGTGAAGTATCAGTTCCTCAAAGACGATGACGTATTTCCGTACTAATTCGGTCTGAGATGTGTACTTTTTTTTTTTTTCATCACATCAACTGTCTGTTCACTGTCCGTAAGACCCTTTTTGTGACTTATTTCTTACTCTTTCGTTTCACTCCCCTGACAGAGGTGTGAAAACCCCCATCGTACCCCACGTGGTGACGACATCGATAACGACGGGGACTCGGTCATCACTATCTCCTGACCGGTTTATCTTTCTGTGACTTGAGGGGAAGAGAGTACCCGTGTGGTTTTAGTGTTGATAGACGTTTTATTGGGAAATACTTTTTGTGGTTTTGGGTGGTTTTGTGTTTTTTGTTTTTTTTGGAAGATGTTGATTTCTGTATTTCTTCCTTGGTGTTGTTCTACTCTTCCTTCCTGTCTATGTCAACTCAGAGTATAGGGACTCACTCGTCGGGTATTCGACCTCTTATTAACGTAACGTCTCAAAGAGGGTGTCCGTACTCTCATGACTCAAGGTACAGTCCCACTTAAGTCTCGTAAACCGTAACTTCCAGTCACAGCGAATTAAAGTCCTCAGAGTTTCCTGATACCCTTTATCTCTAAAGTGTGAATTACCACGTGTATTTCATAGTGAGTGAATCTATGAGTCCTGATTTCTTCATTAAACTACCTTGTACAGGGTCTGGATGCTCGACCAGAATCCCTCAGAAGGTCTCTTCGTCACCCACCGACTCCGGGTGAGACCCCTGTATCTGGGACCACCGTCGGTAATACCCCTCGAGGAAAATGGTGTACCTACGACCACCATCTCCGTCGGTAACACCTAAGGAGGGAGGTCGAGTAATCGTGGTCTGGACCGAAACAGGTTGCCGGGTCTTATCGTCCCTGTGTCGGAGTGGGTATTCGACTGTTCGACGTACTTCTAGAGGTTCGGGGGTCGTCGGAGACCTGTACCGGGACGGGTAGTCTCCCAGGTTTTGGGTCGACATGTGTTGTTACCCGTCCGTTCTCAGGGTCTCGGGTACCTGGGGTCGGCACGGAAGGTCCCTTGGACGGACTCGGAGACCTGGTCGTGGTTGGTCGTCTCTCGTCTTCGATTTGTCCTCTTTTGGAGTTAAAAAGTCGGACGTCTGAATCGGATTGTCGTCGTCCGGTCTTAGAAGGGACTCTGATGGACCGGGGACCGGGACGGGTGATCGTCCGGTTGTGTTCGAAACCCTGTAGGACCTAGGGTATAGGTCGACACAGTCCTTGGTAAAGGGACGTCGGTCACCAGACTGTAGTCAAGACCCTAGGGACCTGGGACGTCGGTCCAAGGTCCGAGGTCGAGTTGACGGTCGTCAGGTCGTAATTGAGGTCCTTACCAGAAGTGGTGGTCATCCCTTTGTTTTCAGGACTACAGAAGACCTAGGACTGAGACGGGAGACCGAGTACGGTTGTTAACGGGGTCCCGTGGAACCCGAGACGTCAGTCACTGGAGAACTGGACCAAGACGGTTTGTCACAACCCTTGTATGTGTGTTCCACCTCGGACCGTGGGTTGGTTTGATCCCCGGTTGGTTCGGATGGTCTGGTAGGTACATCAATTGAGTGGTGTCTCTGTCTAAGTACGTCTGGAGTGACGTCCTTGACAATCTCGTGAATGGAATCCACTACTCTCCTACTCACACGACGACCCAACGTATTCTGCGTAGGATGTCTTCCAGTAAAGAGGTTCCAACCTTTTGTATTCTTTGGATGTTCTATGTATTTTTGTGTTTGTCTTTGAATCCTTTTTACTCCGTTGTCTCTTTGTACAAGGTTTACTTCCTTGCTCTATTTTGGGGTCTTCTTCCTGATTCACTTCACCTCCATCCGTCAGATAGACTTTTTCTCGAGTCCCATCACTAATTTTTCTACTAGGTTCTTGAACCTTCTCCTTACTTACGTATCTTACTCTTTTATATTTAAAAATTGTTTCTCTTTTACATTTTCTTGTTGACATGTCTCTACTTCTTGTTATTGACTTTACCTTTTCTATGATCTCACTTAGTTGTCGATCCGATTTACTGCGTCTCCTTACTTAGTCACTCGACCCTCTTTATTATCACTTTTAGTAACTACGAATTGTCATTAGTTTCACTCCCTGTTCTTCACTCTAAATGACTCTCGTCTGTACTCCGTATACTATAAATTAATACTAGGAAAAATAAAAAGGGTTTTCCATTTTGTTTATTAAAAAGTAATATCTATTCTTTTGACTGTAAGTCTGTATAATTTAATATACCATTGAATACAACTACGTAAACAAATAAGTAGGTGAACTGTTTGTAAAAATAAACACGTGTATAAGAACCTACAATTTTTTTTTAGGTTCTGAAGCTTTAAGCCGTTTTACGCCTACCGTATATAAAAAAGAAAGACACATATATATATATATATATTAGTGGGTCACAATGCCTCTTCCGTTACCGTGGGGTGAGGTCATGAGAACGGACCTTTTAGGGTACCTGCCGCCTCACACCTTCCGACGTCAGGCACCCCAACGACTCCCAGTCTGTGTTGACTCGCTGAAGTGAAAATGAAAAGTACGTAACCTCTGCCTTTATCGTTGGATGAGGTCACAAGAACGGACCTCTTAGAGTCCCTACCCCCTCGGACCACCCGACGGCAGAGACCCCAGTGTGTCTCAGTCTGTACTGACTTCACTGAATCGTCGTCGTCGTCGTCGTGGACGTGGGTCACAATTCATTATGTAAAATTGAGTGAAATAATATTTTATCCGGGTATAGATCACTTGACTGTAATTTAATATTTTAATATACAAAAACAAACCATCTCTATCTACATGGAGACTGGTCACTTTTATATCTTCCAATACCAAATAACGAGACAACCATAATTAGTCCAGATACAAATTGAATCGTAAAAATGGTATTGTAAGGAAATAATTTAACAAATGTTTATGGATAGAGAAGTTTGGAAGAGTCTTGGTAAAAATTGTAGAATGAACAGAGGAGTAATTAATTGTCCAACTTATTTTGGAAACTCTGTAAAGGATAAACGTTCTCTCAATTTTTACTCATGTTTATTACATATTAGTCTATTTATCGTATTTGTGGAACGGGAACTCACGAAGTATCCCTTTTGATTGTGAACACTCTAATTGACGTTTTTGTTCATAATGTCCGGGATTCACATCTCATCTTCGGTACTTCTGTTTCAATAATATTCAATTTGAAAACTACTCTGAACTTTCTACTTTTCCGTCTTAGTCACCACACCTTCACGTGAGACTTTCACTTTTTATATTGACTATCTCCTTCTGAATTCGGATATAGACAGACTACTGATCTGTGCATAAAAAAAGGGGTGTTACGATACGAGAAGGAGTACGAAAAGGCTTATGAACTTAAAGATCATCAGTAAAAATCAGAGCGACCGGTACTCCAGGAAGTAAGTTCTTTGTCCCGAACCCCCTACTTCCTTATGTTACACAAATACTGTTGATTCTAAAGAAGAGTAAAATTACAAGATACTTAATGTCTCAGGTTTATTATTCGAAAACGAATAATGAAAATCTTGTAAAAATAAAATAAAAAAAATTAAAAATAAATAAATAAATAAAAAATTTAAAATTTTAGAAATTAAGAATGTACGCAAGGGTTTGTACTTGGGGGGAGGGTGGAGGGAGGGGTATTGTAGAGAGACCCAGTAGGGGTACGTGGTCGAGGTTCGTACGACATAGGACGTAGTCTGTATCTGACCGCTAAGTTAAGAATGTACTATCATATGTACAATCTTACAGTAAGAGGGTTTAGTAGGGTGGGAGAGGGAGGGAGACTCAGGTTTTCAGGTAATATGTGTAGACACAGAGAAAGAGACAGAACGTATGTCCCAGCAGTAATTTCATCACGTTTCCGTAAGGATTATGTAAAAAAGAATCCAGACATGTCTATGTGTTGTCTTTTGAGTAGACACTAAATAATTGAACTTGGTTGAAAAGGACTAATTTGTTTCAGTTTCTCATATACTACAAATTAAATTTTACTAATACATAAAGTTCATAACTAAGTCCAGATTTTGAGTACCTTTACCTGAAGACGTAATTATATTTTTACCAATTTTCCCGAAGAATAGAAGTAGAGTACATGAGTAGTTTAGGTAAATTAAAAAAGACATATAAATTTAGACATATAAACCTTTAACTAAATACACTTCCCTCTTTTCTCTCTCCTATCGTCGTATGGATAACACAAAATAAACTCTTTATAACTGTATAGTGGACCACAAAAGGAGAGATAGGTCAAAATACTCATCGATCCTTCAATGTCACCGAGTCTACCATTTCGCAGACAGATATTACGTCCTCTGGACCCAAGTTAGGGACCCAGCCCTTCTAGGGGACCTCTTCCTTTGCCGTTAGGTGAGGTCATGATAACGGACCTTTTAGGGTACCTGTCTCCTCGGACCATCCGATGTCAGGTACCCCAATGTTTCTCAACCTGTGCTGACTCACTGAAGTGAAGTGAAGTCCTTCAATGTTCTTCTTATTATATAATCCTAGAATAATCTGATTCAGATTATTGTAGAATGAACTGTATTCTTATACAGTTTAGATAGTCGAAATAAGAGAATCTGTAGTGAATAAAGAGAGAGTACTATGTATAGTTTTAGTTTTAAAAGGTAAGCAAATATACTATTAAACTAAACGTAAATCTAGGGAGTTCTTTTGATATCCGAAGGGACTATCGAGTCAACTATTTTTTTAGGTGGACGTTACGTCTTCTGGGACCAAACTAAGGACCCAACCCTTCTATCCGATGGGTGAGGTCATAAGACAGGATCTCTTAAGGTACCTGACATATCAGGTGCCTGAGCGTTTCTCAGCCTGTCCTGACTCACTTAAAGTGAAAGTTCTTTTGTTCAAGGAACTCCTGTCGTTTATTCACTGTTCGGATATAATCTGTGTGTTTTTTATGAATTTACTCATTTATTACTTATTCACTTTTATAGAACCATATATACGTATACACAAACACACACACACACACACACACTCACACTTTAAATTTTAATTTGTCGTATGAAAATTCACTAAATTAGAAAACTCAATAAAAAGGATGAGGAACAAGGTAGTCTAATCGACTATATGACATCATCATAAAATCATAACGAAATGTATTCTTCCTGAACCCTCTATAAACTTTGGATGAGTAATAAAAGAAACGTTAGATGATAAAGTTTTTGTTTCAATTGAAAAATAAAACAAATGTGTTTAACCCATAATTTTAAACCGGAGAAATACCGATCAATTATTGGAAAAGGAGATATTTTTCCTTTATCAAATATATTACGATACTAAATCACTGTTAAGAATAACTTTTTATATATTAATAAAAGTTCCGACATTTCGTTATGTAATTACGATGTTACATAAAATAATTTTGTATACCACTAATCATTCCACAGTGAATACATACTTACTCCGTGCTCTCGTATGTACCTACTGTCATCAGTCACACTGTCACATAAAATTACGTCTATGTTTACTACTGCTTCAATAACGGTTTAAGATAGTTTTTAGTCAATTTTTTATCCCTGGAGATCTCCTGTATTTACTAAAAGGATCTAAGAACTTGTCATAAGGTCAACCATTGTTTGACTTTAAAACGAAACATTTCATTTTTCATTCTTATTATAAAGTTGCTTGTAACCTACCTATCGTTTTATAAATCAATGTAGGAACACATCGTTTAAAAATCAACATAGACCACACTTGAACTCATTCAATAAGTAGAGAGGCACGAGACCCAAGAGTCATCCCTCGTACCCCTACTATTGACGGACGGATCACAAGTACCGGTAACACTTCGAAGGACTCTTTTTAACACATAGTCAACGAATCTCAGGACAACTACTTCTCATGAGGGAGTCACGATCCATAAAAGTAACAGATACTTCATTGTACCATCTAATTAACGTCATTAAAAAGTAGATGGTCTCAACTTTTATCATGGTCTCTTTCATTTTACCTTTAGAGTCCAATCGGGATGGTGGACCATGTGATACCTTAATAATAAAGTAGTCTGTCTTGTTCCGATTCTCTACAACTGGTTCCACTAAACTCCCATCATATTTTCGTTAGTCTTAAATTATTTGTAAAAATAGAATATGTCTTTGTCCAGGTCGAGTTTAGTACGTAAATAATTGTACATACACGTAAAATCTCAATATTTTGACTGTTTACTTGACACTGATACACGAGGGTGTCCTCCCTTCGACAATAAAAACCCACAACCCCCAACCCCCCTCCCGAACCCGACATCTTGGAGATTGTATGAGTCAGAACCTCCTCTCGTCTAGTTGACTTATTTAATTATATTTTACTCTTGACAATGACCCTTTCATTATGACTCACTTTATGAAAGTTTAAAAACACATTATAAATCACCATATTTTCCTTAAATATAAAACAAAAATTTCCTTATATCCTGCACTTATTCCTTGATCTCTTATGAGTTCTACTTCCACCTAATCCCTTCACCTACTGTACTTTCACTTTCACTTTCAGCGAGACGGTACAGGGAGAGAACCACTGAGGTACCTATAGGTACCTTATGAGATCCGGTCTTATGACCTCAACCGTCGGAAAGGGAAGAGGTCCCCTAGAAGGGTTGGGTCCCTAGGTTGGGTCCAGAGAGCGCACCGTCCACTAAGAAATGGTCGACTCGGTGTTTCCTTCGGGCCTACTGCTGTACTGGATCTTATTTACTTCCGAGTAAGGATCAGTACGTAGATATAAAATTACACCTTTCTCCGGGAACAAACTTTACTCTAAATAAAACTTTTCTTTTCTAATTTCACAATTTTGACCCTTCCCAATTAAAACTGAGGTATGACCTAAACGAAAACATTGAAATTGAGAACAAAACGACGAAAACAATAATATCCGTTTGTATTACCGGACGGAGTTCCTCGGGACGGGACGGGCGAGAAGGGCTGGAAACCCGATCCCACAGAAACAAACCGAGTGTTCCTTTATCGGAGTGTGACGGGTCGATACTTCCTGACACTGTAAGAACGTAAGAAACACACCTTTTACCACGGGGAACAAACGACGACTAACCGCTCGGAGTCTTTAAGTGTAAACCCCTTGGTTTTAGTGTCTATCGACACCGTAGTAACAAATAATTATACTGTCCTCTATAAGATACAGTGTGGTTGGTACTTTATTGACATTCCCTCTCTTTGATTGTGTAGGGGACCGATTCTGAACGGTAAGATCCTCTATAAACGTTCTTAATTTAACGAAAAAATGAAACAAAGGAGTGGAGGAGGGTAGAGACTAGATATTTTTTGGACCGTAGGTCCGGAACTGTTCTACTAATAAAACTCTGTAATCAGACGGTAGAAGATCCAGTGAGTCGAGAGACTTATTTCAGGATAAAGAACGGAGTTGTGGAAACAGAGATCCCAATTGACCGGATAACACGCCGTTCTTCTCACTCGAACCTGAAACAATGTCACCATATAGAAAGTTTGAACCAACGTGTAATGTTAGTGACCGTCCCGAAAATTTTTCCAAGTATGAGTTCGGAGTCGAGTTCTACTTTATTTAGTCCTAGAGGTTTTTAACCCTGGATCCGAACCCATAAGAATTTTAGAAAGGATTAGTAAGGTTTTAAGTTGGTTCCCCGTGTACTACTAGATTTTCGTCTTTTACGAGGATCTAGGAGTAGTGGTAGGGGGTAGATAAGTACACGTTTTATATAGTGTGGAGACTTACTAGTGTACTCCAATGTGTTTATAGTGTTGACTTATCCTAAAATAAAAGGATAAAAATTTCATTGTAACATGAAAACGAAACAAAATTATTATATTGGATAGGTCTTTACATCTATACGGTATTCGTTTTTATAATATGGACATAGTGGATCTTTATTGACGATAACTATGAAAATGAGTAAAGGGAGTTTTGTATCTAAATTGTTTTTAAGGAAAATAAAAATTGTATAAATAATTGAAATTATATAACTGATAAAGAATCATAGACAGATACGTCAAGAGACCCGGAGGGATCACTGAGTCTCCCATTTCTTAGACGTACGTCACACCCTCTTGACCCAAACTAGGGACCCAACCCTGCTAGGAGACCTCCTCCCGTACCGTTGGGTGAGGTCGTAAGAACGAATCTTTTAAGGGTGCCTGTCTCCTCGGACAGTCCGATGTAAAGTACCCCAGTGACAACAACTGTGTGCAAAACCCTTTGTTTGAGTGAGTCTTCCTGTTAAGTCTATCACCTCACGTCAAATAATGTGACCGTCCGGGTTCCGTCTCAGAGGAGAATCGGTTCCTGGGTCTGGTCAAAGACACTTTTGGAATATATGGGATTTGCATGTACGAGTTTGGATGGAGGGGTTTAAGGGACTTTCATCAGACCTGTTCCATTTTCTCTCTATGGTAGTTTCAATTGGGTACTAAGTAAACAGTATTCGGATCTATCAATCGGTCACCTGTAAATAGTTATCCGGACACCAGTATTCGCATTACCCCAAATGTTGGAACAAGACAATGTCTCTACTAACTGTATAAGAAAATCCACTGTGTTCAGGACTCCGAGGGAGTGCCCACACACAACACCCCCACCCCACAGACCAAAAGGTAACCATACAGCAAAGGTATCTATGACCCGTATATAGAGTTTCAGGTGTCAGGCTGGGTTCTACCTCAGGACAAAAGTTCTACCTCGGACAAGACAGACAAAGTAGGAAGTTAGGGTAGAGAGAGAGGTAGAAAGACAGTAACAGAGAGACAGAGACACAGAGAGGGAGTGAGATAGGGTGTGACTATTGTAACAGTGTAATCCTGAACGTTATATATACCCTACCCCGTTTATTAATCCCTCATCATCAACCGGTACAGATTTACACCGATAAAAATAAAAAAGTCACCTATATTTATTATAATTTAATTCTATTATCTCCTGGAGTGTTCTCGTTACGATCAGAACTAAGACTGACTTACCAAGACTTAAAACTTCTAAAACACTAACACATTGTCCTTTCTCAGTTAAATCTGAGAAGGTACGATCTAGACAAAGAAACCGACGAAAACAATAATATTAGTGTGTACTACCTGACGGAGTCTCTGGACGAGGAGACGGACTGATGATTCGATTTCACGGAAACAAGGTTTGGAATAGGTAAACATCTACCGTCCTTCCTTCCTTAATTGTATCGGTGGACGGACTCCGGATGGTAAGTTCCTCCACGAACGTTCTAATTTACCGGAAAAATAAAACAAAGGAGTGAAAGGGAGTAGAGTCTAGGTATTTTCTTGGCTGGGATTGCTACCAACAAGACTCTGTAATCAGACGGGAGAAGAGGCAGTCGGCCGAAAGACTTCTTTCAGCATAAGGAACGGAGGCGTGGAGTAGAGATCCTAAGTGACCGGATAGTACATCGATTATCTCACTCGAACCTGAGTCATTGTACCAGTGGTCGATTAAAATTTAAATTTTTTAGATTGGTTGGATTCCATTGTTTTAAAAGATTTCCTTTTTAATGTAGGTATATAGAAAGGTTTTGAAACCCTATCCCACTACGAGTTAGTATCCGCAAAGACACGGTACACCTTGTAAGTATATTTTAGAAGAAAACAAAGTTATCTAACGTAGGGATGTTAAAGAGATGATTACATACCCTATGGATGTAATTTATTTCAAACCCAAACTTAAAGTTGAGAGACAACGAACTGTTAATACTCTTGGGATTATTTTGTAAACTAACATAAGGTTTTCGTACTAAGTAACGTCGCAATAAGGGTTATCGGGTCTGTACCTTTGTTGGATTTACAGATGACTGTCTTCTTACCTATTTTTTATACACCATATGTATATATATATACATACATACATACACATATGTACACACACACGTGTGTCGGTATTTTTCTTATTTTATTACATTAAACGTCGTAGTACCTACCGGGGTCTCTAATACTATGATTCACTTCATTCAGTCTTTCTCTTTCTGTTTACGGTATATGGTGATTATACGCCTTAGATCTGATACTATGTTTAATTGTTCAAATGTTTTGTCTTCATCTGGGAATCTGTGTCTTTTATTTGCACCAACGGTTTCCCCTTTCGTCCCCCTCCTTATTTAATTTCCAAATTTAATTGTATACGTGTGATTATATATATTTGATCTATTTCTAGATGACATATCGTGTCCCTTGATTTGAGTTATAAAATGTTATTGGATATTTCCTTTTCTTAGACTTTTTTCATATATACACATTGACTTAGTGACCCGATATATGGACTTTGATTATACCACAACATTTAGTTAATATGAAGTTAAATCCCCCTTTTTTTTGTTTTTGGGAATTTTTTTTACTGGTTCCCTGTGTTGATACCAAACATACACACACAGTAATTGATTGATAAAACTCCAAAAGATCTGAAAAGAAAACAATTTCTATCAAACTAAGATAAAATTAAACATAATGGTATATCATACTTATAAAGTATTATGATACCGTCAGATCCAAACTAAAGTTATCTTTAAAATTTTGTATCGTACTTCTAAAAGAAAAATTAAAATTCCATTATATCCAAAGTTTGTTAAATTTATTACGTCTCCATATATTTCTCTTATTTTATCTTATATGAAAGGAAGAAACGAGGTCTAGATTTAGAGAATTTTATTGGACGTCATTGTCTAACCGTGTGTCCAACGGTCAAAAAAAGGATACGAAGATCATTGTGTTTACGGAAAAAGATAGAAAATTTTAGAAAATGTGTATTTACACTCATATGATTTTAATAATGAGACTTTGAACGAGAATAAAAAATTGTAGTTAAAAATGATGTCAGTTAAAAGGTCCGATCATATATATACTGAGATTGAATACTTTTCGTGTTAACTAAATATAAGGTACTCTTTATTTAAGAGTTTATTTATTTATTAAACGAGTTGTTAAAGAATGAGTTTTTATAAGTTTAATAATCGTTAAAGAAAAGATACTGTTTTAATGATATCGTTTATAATAATATATATGACCACCGGAATCCCCTGCATGTAAGAGTAAAAATAATTTTTTAATATTATATATCGAGTCCTCCTCTTCCCCGGCTGTCTCCTACTCTACCGACCTACCGTAGTGACTGAGCTACCTGCAACTCAGACTCACTTGAGGTCCTCAATCACTACCTGTCCCTCCGGACCGCATGACGCTAAGTACCCCAGCGTTTCTCAACCTGTGTTGACTCGCTGACTTGACTTGATATTATAGATACTAACTGATTATATATTTGTATCTTTTCTCGTCGTTCAAAAGCCCCCTTACAATCCTATAAAATAGACAGAACTATTTTAAATAAAAAGATAAGAACGAAAAAAGGAAGGAAAGAAGGGAGGGAATGAGGGAAGTAAGGAAAAACGTATAAACGATATAAAGGAAAAAAATTTTTACAAAAAACATTAAAGGTTGGACATAATATAAATGTTTATTTTAAATAAAAGTTTTAATCCTTTTCAAGTCTAGGAGACGGTAAAAAAACTTGTCTCTATCACTCTTGAACTTGTACTATATAAACGAATAATACTTAAAAATTGTCAGTTTGTCGATTTTCTGACCTCTATAAAAAAGACTTACAGTCCTTGAGTCTATACTCTACCATCTCTTCCCATCTTAATGTGAACTATACCCTTAGTATTTCGACCTTTATTCTGTATGGTCATAGAACTGGTTGATACCTTAGAACCCGAGGGACTGCGTCATCTTTCTTGTACACTCGAAGCGTATACTTGTAGACTGAAGGGTACGACCGGGATAATGTCTTTCATATTATCAAATACTGTGTTGTGTCATATGAAGTCAACAAAATAAAAGTTATAAGGGTCCCATTTACTCTTCTTTATCAATAGTACATTTATGACATTTTAATTCAATTACATACAATATCATGTATATCGTATATAATTTGTCTTATATTTAGATAGGTACTGAGAGTGATTTGTTTACTCCTATCTCTCTGATAGTCTATTGATAATAGTGTATTTTCTATTTAAATCTTTTCCGAATTTTTAAGAGGGCCTAAGAAAATTTAACATGTCTTTTCGTTTTGTGGCTTGTAGAGAACAATTCCCAAAATAACAAGAGAGAAATACGAACAGAATTTACTTATGATAAATCTAATAGTAAATTTATCCTGTCTACGTTTACCAACAATAACAAAAATTACTATGAAAAATAAAGAATTAAACTCGTTCTAAGAAACCAAGTACATTCCCATTTCCCTTGTCAAAGAGTTAATTCACGTGACTTTCCTTAAGACACTGTTTTTTTTTTTTCTTATCACGTAAGAAACACTAACCAAAGTTGTAAGGTGTATAATTCTAGAAGAAGTGAATGACTATTGATAATTCGAGATCATCCTGTATATAACTCATGTGTTATAACGTATTTTTCCTATACTCAAGACCGATGTACTTGACTATCAAATCTTCTTTATCTGTTATTTACACTAGTAACTAACCCTTATTAGTCCTGTCTCCTTACACCTCATGATGTCAGGTTCCCCAACGTCTCAACCTGTACTAATTTACTCGTTTGTTGTTGATACTTAAATATCTACATAGAAATGGTTTTTAAAACTAATAGGTTGTTCTTATTTTCACCCCGTTAAAACGGGGTATGATTTTGAACTAAGATCAGTTTTCCGACTACGATGAGAGTTTTTTAATAACCTTGTTTACATCAGACACGACTTTCTACTATAAGGTAAGTCTTGTGTATGTGTTAATATATCTTCAATGTTTACCTTAACATGACAACTAATTTGGTAAACATAGAGACAAAGGACAGACTATTTGTGAGAATTTGTCCCTAAATTCTGACATTGACTTTAGTAGAGATAGACGGAGTCTTAGTGGTTCTCCCAATTTAGTTCATTTTTCAGAGTATTTTAGGTTGTCTCTATGGGATTAGTGGTTTAAGGAAACTTATATATATAAATATATATATATCACTGTGGTTGTCTGTCAAGACTAGGAATTGACAACTCAAAGGACAGGAAAGTCCTTCAGAGTCTTGAACTTCTTCACATTGTTTTGCAAGGTTTGGGTTGTGAAATGGGTAACCTCCTGGTAAAACACGGGATAATGACCCTCTATCAGGAAGTTCCAAAGACACTTGAACAAATTGTATTCTTTTGGACGAATATCAAAGGAACGGGTTGTACCGTCATTTAGTAAAGTATTAACGTACTTCACTGATATGTACCTCTTCAAGAAATGCTAGGTAAACAGATCGTTTGTAGACTCCTTGACTTCACTTGATCTAAGTGGTCTCTTATAGAGTTTTTGGCCTTACTGTCAACTAAATTTTAACCTCTATATAACCGGCTATTGGAACTTGATAAACAGAAGTACCCCGTATTGGAAAGACCATTCTTTTAGGTAAGTCAAATAGTTTAATGTCTGGTCTTCAAACACTCGTTTCCCTAAACTCTCAAACTTCCCTATAAAGACACAATCGACTACTTGACTTGATGAAAGTGAGTCCTGTAAAGAAGACTTTCTTCATCTTGAGTCAAAGATTCTGGATGTGTCAGAGGAGGTAATTTTTGATGGTATTTTGGGAATGGTTTACAAAATTATAAAGAATACTCGATCTTTAAACAACCGATGGACTGGTATTGATCATGTGACTTTGGGTAGGTGAGAGTACTAGAAAGTAAAGGTGATGTGATGTGGGTTCTTCGATCACCCGTCTTGCCAACGATGTAAGTCCCTCTACGGTTTGAACTCGGTTTTCGTACAGTAACTCAGTAGACTGACCCAAGAAGAAACGAAGACTCTTCGTTTTTACATGACTCTCAGGAACTAAGAGTTTTGATTCTCATTGATTAGAAAGGATTCCTTTCTGACTGTTCTCGAGGTTCCTTGAACCAAGGAGGTTGGTTAGTGATTCCTTGTATAGTGTGTAGTAAGACTCAGAAGAGTATACATTTTATTCTCCTACTTCAAACAACTCGAGATTTCAGTTAACATTCCGATTATAATTGTAAGGAATAAAGTAGGACTATAATCCGTATTAAATGTAAATTTAAGTATTTATTTAAACTAATGAAAGTTTCAGTGTACGGACGAGATTTTTACCTTTCTAAATCCCTATGCAGACCGAAACGCCCAGTGATTTGAATCGATGTCATCAGTCTTTACCTGTTTATAGTGACTGTTTCACTTTTTAACACTTTAAATAAAAAATGTGGGACCTCCCCCGAAAATCGAATTTATTTACTAATGATACAATTAACACGACGTACGAGCGAGTCAGTAGAGACTGTGAAGCATCGGGAAACCTACCATCGGGTGGATCCAAGGAGACATGTATCCTAAAAAGTCCGTTCTTATGACCTCATACAACGGTAAAGCATGAGGTCCTTAACTTAAGTGTAGAGGACGTAGAGGACGGGACGTTCGGTTAAGAAATGGAGACTCGGTAGCCCCTTCGGAGGATACAACTAATGATATTTATTTTATAGTAATAATGATAATATTAGAAGATATTATACTTGTCGAAGTCACTGTAACTACTTAATTTGTGTCTGTAGTGTTTATGAACTCTCTTGTTTTTAAGTGTTATCATTCAAAATTTTACAAACTTAGTCTTGAGTAAGATGTTAAATTTGAGACAGAGGACTAACGGGGTATAGACGTTTCAAAGTGGACGAGTGTCAAAATACACAAGTGTTTCCTTGGAGTTTTGTGTCCGTTCACCTTTAATCTCCAGTACCGGGGTTGACTTCAGTACCCAGACACGATTAAACCTCTGTTTGGGAACACTACTTCTCGTGACGTGTACATTATATTTATAATGTAGTCTTTGTCTAACACGAACGAGACTGTTCAACGTGAATGTTCGGGACCTCTCTACTTTAGGAAAGACGACTGAGACGACATCATACGCTTCAAAACATTAAATCATGATTGGGTGAGTTACATTCACAACCGAGTGGGGATTGGATTAATACATCTTTTCTGTTTAAATTGTTTAACCTAAGAAAGTCACCATAAAAAAAAAAGGAAATTCATAAAAATTCATAAACCTTATGTAATGATGAATAAGTTCTGAAAAGAGGAAAAAATGAATTAGTCAGAAACCCAATCGTTTGATTAACCTGTAAAGTAAATTTTTTTTTTCTTTCTTTGTAATTAAAATAACGAATGGTTTTGACAAGTGGAAATCGGAAACCGACACACCGAAATTGTCTCCACAAACACTAAATCTTGTGGTATTGTACAAATAAACATTAAGTAATATTATGAGTCGGGAGTCCTTTTAAACTCTCATTTGTCAAATATTAAAAACATTTGGTTGTTTACCAAACACTAGATTATAACTTTCTTATTTTTCTTATGACTGAAGAAACATCTTCGTCTAATTAACAAACTTTTTAGTTGTGAACAATTTTATTAAAATAAAAATTACTAGCCTACATAGTATATGTAACAGAGATAGTCACTCTGTTTTACCAATAGGAATCTGATAGACGTACTACTTAACGTGTTACAGAAATTTAACATCTGAAAAATTTTTCGTAGTGAATAGACACCTAAGTCTTAAAGAAAAAAAGGATCGAAATAACTATTTTAACTGTACACTGACTCATTTCAATTGCATATATTGTACCACTAGACTTTATACATATATGACACTTTAATAATGGTATTATCCATCAATTGTGTAGATAGTGGAGTGTCTTAGTGAACAACAAACAGAATTCTTGAGGATTCTAGATAGGAGATTTGTTGAAAGTTCATACGTTCTGTTATACCAATTAATACCGGTTGTACGATATATAATCGAGAAGTCTTAAAGTAGAAGATTGACCGTCAAATATACGAAATTAGTAGAAATCGATGAGGGGGGAGGGAGAGTCGGGACCGTTGATGGTTAGATGAGAGACAAAGATACTCAAACTTAAAATATTTACCCAGTCCCTTTACTTTAATATATCATCAACAGAAAGAGATAGACCGAATAAAGTCAACCACATAAAAGGAGTTTAAGATAGGTGTATCAACATTTACCGTTCTAAAAGTGGAAATACCGACTTATTATAAGGAGATATCCATATGCGTACAAACACTTACGTACGAAAAAATAGGTAGGTAGATAATTACTTGTGAATGTGACAAAGGTATAGAACCAATTTTACCGTTCTTACCTACGTTCTTCTAATCGACCCACCGATGAAGTATTTCGTTTTATTCTTTAAGAACACTGAATCTCGTCCTACTATCACCACTCTCTCTACTTTATTAATTTTCTATCTTGTCAATTCTGAGCGTCTACTAACTGTGTCACTTATTCTCTTTCTTTCATCAATTACTACTAGGGTTCAGCGATTGGACTGCTTCACTTTCCTACGTACCTTTACTGATTCTTTCCTTATCTAAATTCTCTTTTAGTCTTTAAGTCAAACCCCGTATAATTCTGGTTAACGGATAAAATGTAGTTTATTTCTACTCCGTCAACCTATATATTCAGACTGACTTCTGTCTTTAAGAACTCAGTAGTCACGTATCCACCATAACTTACTGAAAATTTCCCTACTGAGACATACTGGTAGATCTCTCTTATATATCTGTCTGTTTCTACCATAATACCTGACTTAGGACCGTACGAGGATTTGCATCTCGAACGAGTCTATTCCGTCTTGGTCGTTTTTATTTTGTAAGTTGACACTCTCAACTTCTCTTGACTCTCCCATCTTTTCGTTTTGGTTCACACCGATAAGGTTATCGTCAAAATCTACTTGAGAGAGTTTATTTAGAATATCAGTACATTCTACCGACTTTTAACTGTTCCACTAAACCGTTGTACCTCTAACCACCGTAAACCGTTGTACGGTGTAACCACCGTAAACCTACTCTTAAACCATTACACCATTTTTACTTTTAGATTGACGTCACCGAAGTTTTGCAACCTTCTTCTATACCTTTCTCATTCTCTTCTCAAGGACTTTCCCTCGATTCTAACCTTTGTTATGTATCGTCTCATGTCCCCAACCCCCCACCCCCACCACTTCTTTCCAAAAACAAAGACAAAAAAATGTACTTGTTATAATGTCGTACAAATATACGACTACTATTTTTACGTAATGTCTTCTGTAGTTCCTAAGAAACTTATCTTCTTTGTTACCGACCTACTCTCTCTCTCCTGGACCTGAGGAAAGGTATTCACTCCACCAACCAGAAATATCGCCGACGTCAACCTACTAGGGATTATTTTCATCATAACTTACATCATATATATCCGATATCTTTATCTGATTATCTACACTAATAATCATGTTGATCTCAGGGGAAGATACAATAAGATAAAAGAACCATTTTATCCTTTATTCTGACAGTAGACTCCTACTCCTTTCATTAATCTCATCTTTCTTCTTTCCGTATCTATTTCCTTAACTCCCAAGTACGTTTACTCTCTAATATGATAAAGTGGAACATTCTCATTTTTAGTGATTCTAGTTATCTGTTATTCATAACTCCCGAACTTCCTAACAACGTCAACCTACCTATTACTCAATTGTTCACCTTTTGACTTATTGACTTTGATTCTGACATCTCCACTATATTAATAATTTTTACTTTTATAGTTCTAATACAGGTACTCTCACCCACTGAATCACACCTACTGTTCTAATAACTTCCTACTTCTCAGTTCCTTAATTCCTCGGTCCCAAGACCTTCTACACAAGTCTAGTGATAATTTTAGTGTTTCTTAAGAGTGTTTTAAATCTAACCTTTTTCATTGTTACCGAATATACGATTTTAGAAGTCCTTACCCCTTCCCCCTTTGATTTCCCACAGTAACCAATGTTGTGTCTTCTCTCTGTCTGACATCTTATATTACTATATTCGATGTTTCGACCTATAAAATCCCTTGTCTCTTTTTAGTATTAGACTTTCTTCGAATCTTGTGACTTCCCCCCCTAGATAGGATTGAAGTCTGAGTTTCTTAATACCCTCTCTTTTGATGGTGTCGAATTTCTTCCTGTACTCCTTCAGTACAGGAATCCCTTCTCAATCCTAAGTTAAGGTCCATTCACCAATTCCACTATGAGTCTTTTTTCCGACTTTTATACTCAATTAAACGACCTCGGTTCTTCAGGTTCCCAACTCGTTTTGGTATTGTCAGAATCCTTAGTTCCTTTTATCCTTCACCCAGTCTGATTCTAGAAATCACGTTATATCCCTTTTGTCGGGACGACCATTTCGGAAGAACGTCAGTGATTGTTTTTGTCTTTACTAACGTACTTGAGACCAGACTCTGTGACTACCGTCATCTTATCGTTTACACTAAAACGTCCTTTTCCTTCCTACCACAATGATCCTCTCGTACTACTAGACCCAACAGAGAGTAAGGATAAGTCTAAACACATCCTTGAAACCCTCCTCCGTCACAATGACTTTCTTTCTTAACACACACGGATACAGATAGTAACTACGAAAACTTGACACCACAACCTCTTCTGAGAACTCTCAGGGAACCTGACGTTCCTCTAGGTTGGTCGGGTAAGATTTCCTCTAGTTAGTCAGGACCCACAAGAAACCTTCCTTACTACGATTTCGACTTTGAGGTTATGAAACCGGTGGAGTACGCTTCTCAACTGAGTAACCTTTTCTGAGACTACGACCCTCCCTAACCCCCGTCCTCCTCTTCGCCTGCTGTCTCCTACTCTACCGACCTACCGTAGTGGCTGAGCTACCTGTACTCAAACTCACTTGAGGTCCTCACTCACTACCTGTCCCTCCGGACCACACGACGCTAAGTACCCCAACGTTACTCAACCTGTACTGACTCGTTGACTTGACTTGACTTGACTTACAGATAGTTTCATAATCTCCACTAATAACTATACCATACTTAAGACGTATTATAACCACGATAAAGTGAGTAGTAAAAATGTATTAGTGAAAATTACTCAATATATATATATATATGTAATTATAGACCCTAGGGTATTACATACACACACGAACACGAGTCAACAAGTCAGAACAGACTGAGAAATACTTGGCTATCCGACATCGGGAGGTCCGATGAGACAGGTACCTTAAAAAGTCCGTTCTTATGACTTCACCCAACGGTAAAGGAGGAGGTCCCCTTAGAAGGACTGGGTCCTTATTTTGGACATAGAAGACGTAACCGTCTACCTAAGAAGTGACGACTCGGTGAACCCTTCGGGGTACATATATACGTATAGGGTATTATATATGTACATATATATACATATATACGTATATATAAGAGTATAAAATTGAACTCAAATTTTATAACTGGACCTACTCTCTTCTGTACTATTCTCAAGACTTATAGATTATAAAAAAAGTCCTTGTTCAGAAATATAGAGATAAAATGAAGTCGACATAAAAATTTTAATGAACCGATTGTGATTTTAGTACAAGTGTCTCTTTTAATAGTAGTAAAATGTATTTCAACAACTTTAGATTCAGACTTACTCAGATTGTTAGCAAATAACTATACAGTCAACAATTTGTGACTCGTCTACAGAAGTAGTCGAAGAGATGTTACTACAGATTTATCAGAATCCCTCTAAAGATGATTAACCCTTCGATGTATCACTAAAGAAGGGTTATGAGAAGGGATGTAGTCTTAAAAATGAAGAATCAATAAACAAAATAGAAAGTCGAGGGGATTAGACCTTTGTTAATCCGGAAGGAATAAAGAAAGGGTCAGAAGTCTCAATAAACCTTGTAATATTCGTCCTCGAGATCTTAATCCAAGGACTACAAATTTTTGGTGTATAACAAAAAAAGCAGGAGTCCTTTGACTGTGACATTAGTAACTTCTCTTGATAGATGTTGTGTGTTATCTTTATTCATTGTATTTTTATTATAACCTACATTAACATCTTTTTATAGGGCGTCACTTACTGTAAACTCACCCTTACAATAGTTATCTCACAAAATCCCTATTTTTATCACAATCCATCTCCCCTTAAAGTTCGTCTCTCTACTGAAATCATTTCTATACTTTTATTGTCTGTGAAACCTACAAATCCTACTACCCTCATACGTAACTCAACTTCTGTCGACTCTCTCTACCAATTTTTATAGAACCATCCTGTACTTAGAGAGTTTTAAGACTAAACGAAATGATGAGTACACTGAAATACCTAACAATTTTTCTTAAGTATATTTACGACTATCATATCGAGTGACATTCCAACAAAGACGTAAACTGTTGTTGGTCATTTCGTAAAAATAAGTTGGAAAAAAAAAATAATTGATGTACAACTGTCTCTTTGGCAAAGGAACTTAATCCTTTTTTCGAAATTTTAAATGACTTACTGAATTTTTTGTTAATAAACCGAACAAACTCCGTTCATATTTATGTTCGATTTGTGAATCGTATCATCTCATATACACAAGTGTCATCTTTGTCTATAGTTTTATCATTTTTTTCCAACTCGGTAACTTTAGGGTGTAGACCGTCAAAAACAACTTTCTTGTAGGGGGAAAGTGATCCCTTATTTAATTAAAAAATCTTGTTCTCAATCGTCTGAAATAGACATTCCCAGTTCGTCACTTATAAAATTCGAAACGTCAGGTTTACCACAGACAGTTTTGATGAGATAAGACAAAAAGATCTCACTTTTGTCGGGGTCTTTCATACATTTCCTTTCTTGAACCGTCAGAAGGTAAATTTGAAATGAATATTTCAGTCCTTCACCCGATCTAAACCACGTACTTAACATTAAAGGACTCGGACAAGATCTGCTAATAATCCTAGTCCATACACTTTTCAACTTATTTTGGTTACGTTGTGACTCTGGTAGTGAATTTTTACTTAGAAATGGTTTACAAATGAAACTTGGTGATTATCCTTAGGTACATTCCTTCTCCCGGATGGAATTGGTCCCGACTTAGATATCAATCTTTTTTTGAAACTAAAACATACAGAAAGTGACAATACCTCTTTTCCCCTTTTAATTAAGTTAAATGTATTTTCCATCTACATCAAACTACTATTTATATAGGGTGTCTTTGTATTCGTGTCTTTGATGGTGTCTGGAATCAAACTATTCTTTATTTTAAACCTCATTCGTTACTCTCACCATGGTCCTCTAAAAGAGTCGAAGAGGGTCCCTACTAGAATAAAAAAGGAGGTCTTTTGGGGATTTAAATTGGTTGTGACTCTTTCTAGATATGTGACTTTTCATATTCTATGACTACTTTCTTTGACTTCTTATTTGTTTATTTATCTTTCTATAAGACCTTCTTAGTTATAACAATTTTACAAGTATCATGGGTTTCGTTAGATGTCTGTTCCGTTAGGAATAGTTTAACGATACTGAAAAAAAAAAGGAAAAAAAAAAAAACGTCTTTGTCTTGTTATGATTTTAAACATACTTTAGTGTTTACCGGGACTTATTAATTTCGTTGGAACTCTTTTGTCTTGTTTTGACTTTCGTAGTTCGAAGGACTAAAATTTGATATACTGTTTCTATCTCTTTAATTTTGTCATACCATAATTGTATTTTTGACTACGTTTCTAATTACTTCGTCTTATCTCCCACGTCTTTATTTAGTGTATACGTGTATATGTTTTTGTATATACTAGTTAATTAAAAAGAGTTTCCTCGGTTTCCATATATACCTCTCTTCTGTCACAGAAGTTATTTACCACAAATGTCCCCTTTTTTCCTTTCTTGTTAGGACATTTCGTTTATTATTATAGCAGAAGTAAAATGTTTATTCCTTTGACTCCGTGTCTGTAGACTCCTTAAATAGGACCTGTGTACCTATCTTTTACCATTTCGGTCTAAAATTAGGTTATTCAGGTAGAGTTCTCGGTTAAGAGTATTTATGACGTGATGTATTTCAATCCAAATTCAACTAAACAATCCAAATTCAGTTGAACAAGAAAATGCAAACTCGATCAGTCACTTTTGTTCATCCTAAATGGATTAGTATTATCGATTGTAAACAACTAGTGAATTATATACGAAATCGAGAAATAATTACACTTAATAGTATTAGAAGTGTTGAGATAATACACCTACTTTTCTTCTGTCACTGTGGGTTTCACTGGATTTGTCATTAATTATTACGGTCTTAAGATTGAAGATCTAAGATCTGGAGTATCAGAACTTTCCAACAACGACTTGATGTTTTCCACCACCCTAAGAACCATAGACCTCTTCTTAAGTTAGGTCCCGGTCTCTGTTCCGAACTAGTGAGTATCGAAAACACATTATTTCAAAATAATTTAATATTTTGTCTATCTCTTTCGAAGACTGTATCTGTAGTCTTCCCCCGTCTTTCTCACGGGGAAACGATCAGAAATCGGTCTACAATATATCGATAACTTCACTTCACTTCAGCGAGTCAGCACAGGCTGAGAAACGCTGGGGTACCTGTCATTGGATGGTCCGAGGCGTCAGGTACCCTAAAAGGTCCGTTCTTATGACCTCACCCGACGGTAAAGGAAGACGTCCCCTAGAAGGGTTGGGTCCCTAGCTTGGGCCCAGAGGACGTAACATCTGTCTGCGAAATGGTAGACTCGGTGATCCCTTCGGGTTATATCGAGGATCGTCAGACGATTAATCTCTTTCCTTTACAAATTTTTGAGTCTCTTACCGTGGTCCGGGGAGTGGGTGTAGTACGTAACTCTATTGTAACTCAGTAGGGTCCGGTATTTTGTTAACTGTACTTAGAACTTCTTTCCGTCTAAAGGTTTGTTTATTATATCAAAGTAATTGTATCTAATCCTCTTGTTACATACTTATATTGTTTGACCAAACAGTTCAGTCAAGACTCGGAAATCCACCTTGGGTGAACTTCTATCTCAGATCCCATTTATGTATCATGTCATTGTATCGAATTCTGTTTGTGAAGTATTCTTTTTACCGAACCACTCGAGTTCCAAACTCTTTTCAATTCAAGTCCACCTTGGTCCACAGTATACCGTTGTGTCTTAAAATTCTCTTTAAAGAAAATTTTAAACATATCTGTTCCCCCTTTTTATATTGTGATCAAACAAAGGAGGACGGTGAATTTTCTCTATCTTTTAAACACCGCGAACGTCGGATAAAGGACAAAACTCCGGAGACCGGAAGGACGGACAGTGGGAGAGTCAGAGTTAGAAGTCTCGTTCTCTTCATCGGACTCGTTTATGTTATTCCTTATACGTCCCTATTCCGCCGACAGTTATTCTCTTACACAATCAGTGAGTCAGTACAGACTGAGAAACTCTGGGGTACCTGACATCGGGTGGTCCGAGAAGAAAGGAACTTTAAGAGGTCCGTTTTATGACTTCACTCATCGGTAAGGGAAGAGGTCCCCTTAGAAGGACTGGGTCCCTAGTTTGGGTCACAGGACGTGACATTCGTTTCCCTCCATAATTGTACCTTCGCACTCTGTGATTAAACGATCCGTCCTACCAAGGACCTAATAACCCCTTTCTTCGATCATAAAAAAACCATATCTTTCGTTGACTGTAGGTGTTTTCTAAACACCCAGTTTCCTGTGTTTTATTTTCACAAACCCCTCTAAAATATCGTTATTCGTCTCCTCTGATCTTTCCTTGTACTCTCTACACCCTTATTTTGTTTTAGTACTCTCAATAAAACACTTTCACACTCTCCATATTTTTAAATCTTTTCCTTAATAAGACTGTATTTAAAGTTCACTTTAATACTAATCTCTGACCAGTATTCTCTCTTTCGTTTCCTGTTTCACTTCTAATTAAGTTTACGATTTGGATTCTACGAACTGTTTCCTCTACTCTTTTCTCTTTTCAGTGACTCAAGTAGTAGTCGATGGAAATGTTCACGTTAAAGATTCTCACTACATTTAATTTCGGGTAAAAAGTTTATTCTATTACCGGACTTTGGTTCTCTCTGTAGACTTTGACCTTTAAGTCTGCGTTCCTCAGTAGATGTATTGTTCTAGTCACTTTCGGACCTTCATAAATTAAGAAGTTATTCTTCACACACGAGAAGTTACTCCCGTCACTTGTCCTACCGGAAGGAGACTTTCAATCTCTTTCTTCCGAAAGGTCCTTCTTGGGTCCTCCTGGATAATCTTTACCATGTCTTGTGTTGTCGTCACCATTTCGGAAGTCTCTCCCTCCCGAGTTTTATGTGCACACACCTTCTCGTTGTTTACGATTTCAAATCTTTTTACTTCTGACCTTTCCTGACAATATAAAACATTTTGTAACGAAGATCATTGTAAATTTCCATCTTTGTTGTCTTTATAGATATTCACTTACTTTATTGTCTACCATCCTATAGTTATGTTACCTTATGATGAGACGTTATTTTTTCTTTAATTGACTGGCTACTAATTAGGTACTTTGTCGTATCTGACTAGAGTTAGATTGACACAATCTTATATAGTCTGATTTTTAGATCTATGACACACTAAGGTAAATATTTTTTAAGAAATTTCAACTAGAGACAATTGATCTTTATCTACTTACTAACGGACCTGTCTCATTTGATATTGTTCTAGTACTTTTTTTTGGAAACTCCACACCTATACAAATAATATAATCAACACCACCAAAGTACCCTAATATGTATACTGTGTCAAATAACTGAACGTGTGGATTTATATACTTTAAAAAAAACATACAGTTAATATGGAGGTACCTCGATATTTTATTTCTCGAGTGTATCTCGATATTACTAGTTCAGTCTAAAGTTCCTCTATCCTTTACCGTTTGTCTTTATTTTAATTACCCATAGGAACTAGTGTGTCAACCGTCAAAATTCTTGTGACAGGTATATGTTATTTGATAACCCATTGGTCCCTTTTACTGTCAAAAGTAGAGAAAATTTCTATCATTTCTGGATTGAAAAGGAACACAAGATAAATCAAAGGGGGATATCGAAGTTCAATTTTATATACACAGTAAATAAGAGATCATTATAAAAAAAGGGTCTTTGTCTTCCTATTCAACATCTTCTTTATACTGAATTAATAAATAACCTTTACATTTGACGAGGTTTTTTATATTGTGGTATTTATTTTCACCGATTAAAACTTTCGTACTCTCACATGTGTTAAGAACTATTAAAGTTAAGACAGTTGAGTTTGATCTTTGTAGTCTCGTAAGGTATATTAAAAATCGGAGGAACAGTGTTTAAACGGGGTCTCTTTTGATTAGAACTACCTCTTAAGACGGACAGAATCCACCCCCTTTTTACGTATACACACATTAGAGTTGTACTTTAAAATTGATATTAAAAATACTTCACAAACGTTGGGTAGATTTTTATATCGAAAGAGGTTTGACGATTTTACATCGAAAGTACTACAATGGAAAAAGAAATTTAAAAAAAAAAAGACACCTTGATAAAAGTTTGATAAGATTACCGGTAGTAAAAGTAAAAGTGGAGTGTATGTTTTCTGTTATCAGACGACTACTAGTAAAGAGGATATATTTTATTCTAAATTAAAATGACTAGTAACGAGTATCAAACATGGACCTCCGTCTCTAGTCCGAAGGGATAGGATAAAAAATAAAATCCAAAAAGAAAGAGTTAATGTCTTATAACGTTAATTCCTGTTTTTTCTACAAATGACTCCGTATAAATCTTCTCCTTTTCTTCTATTTAGGAGTAAAATTTTTAAAGACGGAAAAAGTAATCAAGTAAAAAAAAAACAATCGATTATGTACCTCTGATTTGAAACTGACTACCTTAAACAGAATATTCCCCAAGAGTATCTACGTAGAATGTACGTGTCTAGATAAAGTATAAAAATTTCTATCTAGGTAATTACAACGACGAGACACGTTTACCTGGATCAGACTTACGTAAACAGGTAAATCGTGTTACACCCCTACCACCCCCCCGTTAAGTAAAAAAAGAAACCTGAAGTCAAGAACCATTAATCTGTGCCGTCTGTTGGAGTACTTCTCTACTTACAAGCACATGTCAAAAGTATGTTCATCTAAAGTAGAGACGTTAGTATTTTTTTTAACCCGGAAAGAATAACCTAACGATATTTTTACTTTACAAGTCAAGTCAAGTCAAGTCAGTGAGTCAGTACAGGCTGAGAAACGCTGAGGTACTTAACGTCGTGCGGTCCGGAGGGACAGGTAGTGGCCTTAAGTGAGTCTGAGTGCAGGTAGCTCAGTCACTACGGTAGGTCGGTAGAGTGGGAGCCAGCAGGGGAAGAGGAGGACGGGGGTTAGGGAGGGTCGTAGTTTCAGAAAAGGTTACTCAGTTGAGAAGAGTACTCCACCAGTTCATGACCTCAAAGTCGAAATCGTAGTAAGGAAGGTTTCTTTAGGGTCCCGACTAGAGGAAGTCTTACCTGACCAACCTAGAGGAACGTCAGGTTCCCTGAGAGTTCTCAGAAGACGTTGTGGCGTCAAGTTTTCGTAGTTAAGAAACCACGAGTCGGAAGAAGTGTCAGGTTGAGAGTGTAGGTATGTACTGGTGGCCTTTTTGGTATCGGAACTGATCTCCCTGGAATCAGCCGTTTCATTACAGAGACGAAAACTTATACGATAGATCCAACCAGTATTGAAAAGAAGGTTCCTCATTCGTAGAAAATTAAGGTACCGACGTCTTAATAGATAACTGTTTCGTGTATTATGTATCTTTGGGTAGTTATTCGCAATACTTAATAAAACCTGTTCTTTCTCCTTTTATTCCTATATATAACAAACGTACAAAAACGGATTTCCTTGAGTCTTTAACTTACGACCTATAACTATTAAAAAGAATAAGTCCCATCTTGACTCGTCTACCTTCTATTCTTACCCCCTCTTAAAAGAGACATATCGACGACATAAAAATCTGAAACTAGGTCCACTGATATAATAGATAAAAATTTTCAAATTATGTATTCAGAAGACTAGAAAAACGACAATAAAGACACAGGAAAGACCACTCGTAACAAAAATTCGGATTTTACAGAGAAGGTAACGGGTACATAGAGTGCTAAAGAGATTTCTCCTATAGGAATAGATAACACAATCCCGATGTATGTAACACTTGAGTGTCTCTTGTCAGTCTTTCGTCATGGTACTCGTTACCCTAAGTCTACGAAATCATTTTAAATTTTATACATACTTTTTACTGTATGATAACGAACACTTGAAACTATGCTCCTGACGGTGAAATATTCATTGTCTAGTTTCTCTTTACTCAAGTCTTAAGAAAGTTTCCTTTTATAATAAAGTGACTGAAATATGTTAACGACAAGAGACGTAAATTTGGTTTTAGATATTTATACGTTCTTGTATTACTCCAAAAAGAAAATGAAATAGTGTATTACCAAGACAAAGTTTCTATTTACAGGAGACACAACTTTAGGTCTGAAGTTACCCACTATTGTAATTATTAACTTTAGGTTTTTAATTAGATTATCCCAATAAACTCCTGTTAAGTCCCGACTGAATGGTTATTACTATTAAGATGTAATACCGATCGTAACCGTAGATGTCGTTTCAAGTCAAGTCAAGTCAAAGAGTCAGTACAGACTGAGACGCTGAGGTACCTGACGTCGTACGTTCGGGAGGGACAGGTAGTGGTTGAGGACCTCAAATGAGTTTGAGTACAGGTAACTCAGACACTACGATAGGTTGGTAAAGTAGGAGACAACAGGGGAAGAGGCGGACGGAAGTTAGAAAGGGTCGTAGTCCCAGAAAAGGTTACTCAGTCAAGAAGCGTAGTCCACCGGTTTGATATCCTCAAAGTCGAAGTCGTAGTCAAGAAGGTTACTTATAAGTCCTGACTAAAGGAAATCCTATCTGACCAACATAAAGGAACGACAGGTTCTTGAGAGTTCTCAGAAGAGGTTGTGGTATCAAGTTTTCGTAGCCAAGAAACCACGAGTCGAAAGAAATATCAGGTTGAGAGTGTAGGTACGTACTGATGACCTTTTTGGTATCGGAACTGATCTACCTGGAAAAACCGTTTCATTACAGAGACGAAAAATTATACGACAGATCCAACCAGTCCTCTTCCGTTACCGTGGGGTGAGGTCATGAGAACGGACCTTTTAGGGTACCTGTCTCCTCGGACCATCCGAAGGTAGGTACCCCAGCACTTCTCAGCCTGTGCTGACTTGCTGAAGTGAAAGTGAAAAGTGAAAGTACGTAACCTCTTCCTTTACCGTTGGGTGAGGTCACAAGAACGGACCTCTTAGGGTCCCTGTCCCCTCGGACCACCCGACGGCAGATACCCCAGTGTGTCTCAGTCTGTGCTGACTTCACTGAATCGTCGTCGTCGTCGTCCTCCAATCAGTATTGAAAAGAAGATTCCTCCTTCACAGAAAATTAAAGTACCGATGTCAGTGGTAGACGTCATTAAAACTACGGGGGGTTTTATTTCAGTCGGTGACAAAGGTGACAAAGGGATAGATAGATGTCATGTTTCGTGAAATTTGTATAAAGGAATAAAATAAAAAGGATCGTTAGGTTACACCATCTAACATGTTCGGGTTATCTAAACCATTTGACTGTAAAGTCTTGAATCTTTTAAACGGTGTTTAGTGTATCGACCATGTAACAAAGTCTGAGTCCAGGTCAATCTTGGCTTGCACCTTGTTACCTGACGAAGGTATAACCCTTTCCTCATGTAGTCCCGACATATAACTGTAGGACGAATAAATAGAATATACGTCTCATGTAGTACTCTTTACGACCCGACCTACTTCGTGTTCGATCTAAGTTCTAAAGACCCTCTTTATAGTTATCGGTGTCTATACGTCTACCGTGGTAGGAATACCGTCTTTCGTTTCTCCTTGATTTCTCGGAGAACTACTTTCATTTTCTTCACTCACTTTTTCAACGGAATTTTGAGTCGTAAATTTTTTGATTCTGACACCATAGACCAGGGTAGTGAAATACAATTTATCCACCCTTTTGTTACCTTTGTCACAGTCTTAAATAAAAGAACCCGAGGTTTTAGTGACGTCTACCACTGACGTCGGTAGTTTAATTTTCTGTGAATGAGGAACCTTTCTTTCAATACTGGTTGGATCTATAGTATAATTTTTTGTCTCTATAACGAAACGGTTGTTTCCAGGCAGATCAGTTCCGATACCAAAAAGGTCATCAGTACATATCCACACTCTCAACCTGACACTTCTTTCGACTCGTGACTTTTTGACTACGAAAACTTGACACCACAACCCCTTCTGGGAACTCTCAGGGAACCTGATATTCCTCTAGGTTGGTCAGGTAAGATTTCCTCTAGTCAGGACCCATAAGTAACCTTCCTGACTACGATTTCGACTTTGAGGTTATGAAACCGGTGGACTACACTTGTCGACTGAATAAACTTTTCTGGCACTACGACCCTTTCTAACTCCCGTCCGTCTCTTCCGCTGTTGTCTCCTACTCTAGCAACCTACCGTAGTGGTTGAGTTACCTGTACTCAAACCCATTTGAGACCCTCAACCACTACCTGTCCCTCCGGACCGTACGACGTCAGGTACCCCAGTGTTTCTCAGTCTGTACTGACTCGCTGATTCGACTTGACTTGACTTGACTGAGATTTGTCAGTAAACGAAACGAATCACTTCATTCAGTTCATGAAATACGATAACGAATACACCCCTTTAGATTTTATTAATTTTATTTATCTATGTATATAGTTTTCTCTTTGTTTAAGTCTCTATATGTCTTGTTTAATCACCAATGGGAAACCCTCTCTCTCCCACACATTCCAACCCCATATCCTTATTGTCCATTTTCGATGATAAATATTTTATGTATTCGATGTTTACATACAACTGTCGTATCTCTTTATATTGTTAATAAAATATTATTATAATTTACGTAATATTAGATATTTTTGTAACTTAGTGGTACAACATGTGGACTTTGATTATATTTAACTGACGTCAAATGAAAATTTCTATTAAAACAAAGTCTCATCTCTCTATTAGGTGACTTCGACTGATAAGAACTAAAAGTCAATAAAAACACCGTAGTACCCTTTCTAGACGTTTAAAAGAGAGAATATTAAAATTAAACACCCAATATCGATCATATATTTACACTAATAAGTCTTTTTAGCACTGAAATTTCTATAGATACATAACAAAATAACGTCCGTCGATCCATTGAGATTCGGATTGTCTCAGGTGAGACCTATACATTTGAACTGACGTAATAAAACCGAAAGAACCCATTTCGTCGTAAGTTGTATTCACTTTTCATAATAGTAGTAGGAAAAGTATAGTAACAGTACACCTATTTAAGTTTACACAGACACTTGATAAATTAATCTAAACACTCCGAGAATATTTTGACAGTAGTCGTCTTTACTTTTACACTTTGAACATTTAATATAAAAAAATATACACAATTTCAACTCTGAAGACAAAACGATTTCTTTAGCGGGATTTATTATCGTTGTATATAAGAATTTCACCTCTAACACACTAAATCTCCGGATCGTTTGAACGGACCTTTACCCTACGGACATCATAAAAATGGAACCAATAAACGAGACCCACGAATTGTTGAAGAGTTCAACGACGACCACATTGTCCGACTTTGAGTACTAACGATTCAGAGTTTTGAACGATTTTATCAAAAAGAAAACGAGATTTATAAACTTCTACATAAACTCATCGAGTCAGAGAAATGTAGGTAGAAATTTCGTGTGTGGGTTAAGACGTTTAACACAACTCGGAGAGAAACTTATCCTACCTCTACTCACTCTGAATAAAAGGGTAAAGACTGTACGAACTTACTCTTTTGTTTCGAGGAGGTGGTAGGGGGTTTACCTCTTTGGAGTGAGACGATCTACCCAAAACTTTTTATTTTTGTGTTTAGTTTTGGAAGATTGTCGTGTAGACAAGAATAAATGTCCTTAATCTACTACGTTCGACGTCGAGTCTTAGTCTCCATTCGTAATGTAAATTAGACAGTACGGACGTCCAAAAATACCTCAAGTTTGTGAAATTTTCCAAGCCGAACAGTTTTAAGGGAGTAATACAAAGAACTCCATCGTGACAGTAGACACTGGACATAGAGTGATTGTTGTAAAGGTCAAGTCATCCTCGTCTGTAACAAGTAACGTAAAATAAACTAGAGTCCGATAAATTATGATCTTCTACAACACACGTGTGTTAAGGACATCCTAAAATTTTGTGACCCAATTTCCATGTGGGTTAATACAATATAGAAATTCGTTGAATTTTCGTGTCAATATATATCTTTAAATGGTGACTTGATACGAATTTACTTCACTTCGAACACTTTGGGTGACTGTTTTCTTTCCCTTAAGTTTCATTTTCTACTGTAAAACAGGAAGCGAACACGGCGAAATTTTTATTTCCTTCAACTCATTTTATGCTCTATTTGAGCTCCTCTAACCTTAAAGTCAAAGAATTTACAACGACATTTTTGTTTATTTGTGTCAGTGAGGCAGCACAGGTTGAGAGACACTGAGGTACCTGACATCGAGTGGTCTGAGGAGACAGGTACCTTAAAAGGTCCGTTCTTATAATCTCACCCAACGGTAAAGGATGAGGTCCCTATAGAAGGGTAGGGTCCCTACCTTGAGTGCAGAGGTCACAGAGGACGTAAACGTCCGTCTATGAAATGGACGACTTGGTAACCCCTTCGGGACTACAAGGATATCTAACATAGTATACGCTCCATTATTATTAATGAATATAGTATTGAACCTCAAATTTTTTGGGAAAGTGCATTACATTAAAGTAAACTTAGAAGACCGTATGTACTTTATCAAACCCTGATCAGACACAAAAAAGGGACTTCTTATGTACCTCTTAATTCTCATAAAAGAAGTGTTGCCATTACGGTCATCCTTTACATTAACGTACAACTTGGGTCAAGAAATCTGTGGTCCTAACTGTGAGAAGTATGATATATCATTGTGACGACAGTATTCCTATGCACACACGTATGTAGTGTGAGAATGCGTACTCAAGTGTGTTTGTGTCTGTATATTTGTCGTTCTTCCTATTTTAGTCACTATTTCGTTACACATGAACGACTTACTTAATCCCACGAGAGACAAGACATGTACAGTTGAGATTGAGTAAATGTGAGATTCTTCTAAATAACCGACTACATTTATATTTCAGGTCTCGGTAGCGAGAGTACTCAGAGGATCCAAACAAAAGTTGACACAGTCTAAATGAACATATACAAAGAGTACAAACGTTTCCAGTTACCGTCAAAACTCTTTAGACTCTGAACCTACAAAGTTCGTATTTAGGACCGAAGAAGATCCAACCTAGTCTGTACTTTAGTCGGAATTCCGTTCCCATCTTATGAATCTAAATCCAATCGATGTCACTAGTAACACAGTTCCCACTTGTCCTTATAGGACAAACCATGACCAGTAAACATAGGATATGGAAAATGACTAGGGTAGTTTGGTGTTCTTTCAATGCGTTACCACCCTCCTTCACCTTCCATGGTAGTCAAGATGTATCTGTGGTGTTACATATGATGTTGACGAAGTCACACATTGACGAGACACAATCAATACACCTTAAGATTAATAAACTGACGTCCATATCTCCCTACTACCTCTTCCGTTACCGTGGGGTGAGGTCATGAGAACGGACCTTTTAGGGTACCTGCCTCCTCGGACCACCCGACGTCAGGTACCCTAACGATTCTCAGCCTGCACTGACTCGCTGAAGTGAAAGTGAAAAGTGAAAAGTGAAAGTACGTGACCTCTTCCTTTATCGTTGGATGAATGAGGTCACAAGAACGGACCTCTTAGGGTCCCTGTCACCTCGGACCACCCGACGGTAGATACCCCAGCGTGTCTCAGTCTGTGCTGACTTCACTGAATCGTCATCATATCCACCTACTCCCGAAGGGTCGACCGTAATCCCCATTTCTTAGGTGGACGGTTACCTCCTCTACATTGTCTACGTCAAAGCTAGGGGTCCAGTCCTTCTAGGGGACCTCCTCCTGTACCGTTGGGTGAGGTCGTAAGAACGGGTCTCTTAGGATACTCGTCTTCTTGTACCATCCGATGTCAGGTATCGCAGTGTTTCTCAGTCTGTCTTGACTTCACAGAATCGTGCGTACGTACGCATCTCCCTACTTAATTACATTAGGATTCATGTACATCCAATGAGAAAACAACGTTTATTTACTTTGGTAATTAAGTGAAAAGACATATCAAAAGACACAAAGTCCTTTGATGTTGACCTTTCTTCAGGGTGGTAATACTGTCTATGTTTATGAAGAACCGTAGGGGGTTTCTATAAGTTTTATAGTCTCTTACCCTGTATCGACATCTTTGTTAAGTATGGAGAACTGACCAAGGGTGATCGTCTTCTATCCATTTTCCCGTCCTTCTCTAGGATACAGTATAAAAGTAGAATATTCACCTACTTACAAACGGAATGACCATCTTGAATTAAATAAAGGTCTTGGAATCGACGTCTGCTCACACCCCCTACACTAAAATCGAAAGACCGAAGACATTTATGTCTTTACGTGTAATTTTCCTACCATCTCTCCTAAAACTTCCTCGGTCAGTGTCGTAGACAATACGGTAGAAAAGTATAAACTGGAAGATTACATACATTTTAATCAAAGTCGAAAAAGAGATACTCAAAATCTTGGATCTGAAAAGTAAAGTAAATTTATAATAAGTGTAAGAAAAAAACAAAAAGATCAACCTTAGAACTTAGAGAACAACGAAAGTAATATATGAGACCTATATGTATAGAACGGTAAAATACGTCACGTTTGGGAGAGTTAAACATACACAAAAAAAAAACAACAACAAAGATGATATAAAGTTCGTTCTAAAGAAATGTCGATTAACCCCGTAACACTGACTTATACCCTTTACCTTACTATCATTTCAACAATACTCACTGAATGTCCAATAGAGATTGTATACAAGGTGGAAGGGACCTAGCTGGTCAGGAAGAAAGAATGACAGACGTTTACTTTATTGAAATCTTCGGTACCTAGTTCGTACCTTCGGGATACTATGATGATGTTTGACCAGTCTTAGGAGTATTCTGTTGGGTAAATTCAGTGGTTTTAAACCCCAAAGAAGTAATGAAGTCAATTTGAAAATAGGGTTGATTATTACAAGAACAGTAAACCACTATTTGGAAGTAAGTAGTCTTACCTGAGATTCAACACATCTACATGACAACCTAATCAAATCGATTATAAAATAACGACCATAAAAAATAAATATAATTATTCGTTTTACACCAATTCAAAAATAAAAGAATGTATTAGTTATCATAAAAGAATATATTAGACTATATCGAGTATTTTATTAGATTTGTCGAAAATGAAAAAATTACAGGGTCTTTTTTACATTTTAAACACACAAGACCTAACTTAACACAGGTGGATGGTGGGTGGGTGGTTTTCTGTACAACTTAAGGGTTGGGGTTGGTGCTTATATTAGATAGACCTTTATCACAGAAACATTTACATCAATTTAATTCTATTCCACTAATCTCAACAGAGATTAGTTAATATTCACTACGGGAATAATATTCTTATCTCTTCCTGTGACTATGTCTCCCTCCTCTTACGAAACACTTCTATTTCTGTGTGTTTCCCTTCTAATGGTAGACTACCTCCTTCTCTGACTTAAACATATCGGCTTTCAGTTTCTTACGGTTTCTGTCACCGTTGGTGGTGACCTTTCGATCCTTTCCCTCGTACGGGAACAGTCGTAGAACTAACACCTGACGATTGAAAGTGTTGACATTCTTTTTTTTTTTTTAGTCGACAAAGTTCGGTAGATTATACACCCTCAAATAATACCGTCGGGATCCTTTGATTATGTTTAAAATCTTGATCCTTTACCATATGATAATATTGTAGATTGATTTTTAAACTTTCATCTGAACTTGAACCCATTATCCATCTCCGAGATTCTCAACGTGTGATCTTTTTCTAAACAAACAGAAAAGAATTTCCTGACAACCACCTTTACACCTACAATTTCCACGAAGATCACTCTAAAGACTACCTTTACCATTTATACTAGGAACAATATTTCACCGTCTTTCGAACTATTAAACCTTTTAAAAGTGGAATAGGTATAAAGTTTCTTAATGGGTTACACGACACCTCTCTTTTATGGTTCTCACACGGACCTATTTGAAAAACAATCTAATCCGTACACTGAGTCCCTAGGTTAGTTGATAGAGTCGTCTTTTCTACGAAACTGTCCTCTCCTGTCTCTACCCTTATTACTTCTTTTCATTACCTACACACCCTACGAGCGATGTATTCTTTATACATCGATCTCGATAGGTCGTTGTTTGTGCACAATAGAAATTCTTTGTTCTTCTCTCTGGGTTACTCACCGAGTCTCCGGTCCTCCTAAAAGTTCCTGACTCTCTAACACCAACGATGATGACACCAACCTCTCCCGTTCTTACAACGACGTACCGATTTTCCCACCTTGACGGGACTAATTCGGGTTACCTGTCCCAGTGTTCTTCATATAAGTTCGGAACTTTAGATTACCTTAAACGGTATAACCCAAAATCTGAACTAACCATGGACACTAAAAAAAGGGGAAGTTTAAAGAAAAAAAAATCTGATCCTGACAGACAGGATACGGATCGGGTCGCAAGTTAAAACCTTTATCTATTATAAAAAGAGACACAAAATCTGTAAGTGTCTATCTCTCCTTAAACTGGAGTCTACTTGGTATAGGTCGTAGAGTGAGTCTTGACTAAAACTACGAAATCTACTACTCAAAACTCTGATAAACTCAATTAATATGAATCTATTTTAAAACCCCAATCGTCATTTGAGTGTTTAAACAATTGACTCCACTTTTCGTGGTTAAGGAAGTTTTGTGTAAAAACGGTTTTGAACATGTTCTTTATATGTTAGACTTATATGAATATAGAGAATTTATTTGACTTAATTACTAATTATCAACTATTTCCGTTTATGACACCGATTTAAAGAGTTTCGACTGATAGTTTAGAAAGGGTACATAGGTAATGATTATGATATAAAAAAGGTAGTCCAAATAACTATTCTTTCTAGTAAAGTATAGACCTAATAATATGAGAGACTGAGTCTGTCTGAAGAGACACTTTCGAAAAAGTCAGTCAGTAAGTAATAATAGTGATTAGGTTAGGTAGTTAGGGACTAACATGTACATAGAATTGTATTTAAAGTGACTCGTACTAAAAGGAAAAGATTTACGAGGTAGTTGTCTATACCCTTACCACAGAGTTACGACTCTCAGAGATTTTCTTTGTACCCTAAAGTACATCAAAATAGATTGTGTTTCCTTACGAACAGGAATCGTTATTTCTGGATTTGACCAGGAAATCAATATATTGGAGTGGAGGTCGTCAGGGACAAAGGTGATACCTGTTCTTAGTATCTCTGTTTTTGTCTTCCCACCCACAAGTCATTTCTGTATCCTGGTCTCGTGTCTTTTCTCCCTCGGTCACTTTTACCGTCCTGTAAAATATGTTTAATTGAGTTTTACCTAGTTTCTGCATTACATTTTATGTTTTTATATTTTAAGAACCTTCTATTGTATTGTCTTTTACATCTACTGAGGTTCAAACCATTGCTGAAAATCTATGTTGTTATTTTCGTGTCGGATACTCTCTTTATTGACTATTTAGCCTGAACTTATTTTCAATTTGAAAAGACGAGACACTTTCTGTGACAGTTCTCTTACTTTTCTGTGCAGTGTCTGACCCTTTTATTTATGAACATCTTGTGTATAGACTTTTTCCTAACAATAGGTTTTATATTCTTCTTGAGAATTGTAAGTGTTTATTCTTTTGTTTGTTGGACTAATTTTTTACACGGATTCTGGTATTGTTTATTGAGTAGTTCTTTCTATACGTCTACTGTTTATTTGTATGTTTTTTCAATGAGATGTAGTATATATTTTCTTCACGTTCAATTTTGTGGTTATTCTATAATGATGTATGGATAGTCTTACCGGTTTTAATCTTTGTAGTTTACGACCGTTCCTACACCTTATTAAGTAACGACCACCCTTACGTTTTATCATCTCGGAGATTCCCTCTGTTAAACCACCGAAGAATGTTTCGATTCGTATGAGAATGATATGTCAGTATGAAGAACCTTAAACGGATTACCTCAACTTTCGAAGACAGGACCTATACCTTCAAGTATCGTTGAAATAAATAGTAACGGGTTTTGAACCTTAGTTGGAACTGTAGGGAGACGTCCAGTTACCTATTTGTTTGATCCACACAGATCTATTAGTCTATAATAAGTCCTCAAAGATTATTTACTCTCGATAACAGTGTTTTTCTGTACCTTCTTTGTTCACATATACATTACATCCACTTTCGTTAGTCAGACTTTTCAGATAGATTACAAACGAAAGTTGATATACCGTAAGATCCTTCCCGTTTTTATACTTCTAGTATTTTATTAGTCACCAACGGTCCCCAATCTCTTCTCCCTTCCTACTGATCTATCTGTGTCTCATAATTTTAGAGTCATTTGATGAGACACACTAGGACATCGTCACCTGTATACACCTATATATATAAAAACACATAACCAGATTTGGGTGTCTTACGTATTACTATTTTCACTTGGGATTACATTTGATACCTGAAACTGACTAGTACTACACAGTTACATCTAAGTGGTTATTTACGTGGAGAGAACACCCCCTACAATTACTTCCCCTTTCGATACGACCGACCCTCACACACTCTTAGAGACACGAAAGGTGAGTTAAAACGGTGCTTAGATTATTTTGGGATTTTCTATTTCAGATAAAGAAAAAAAATTTTCAAGTGGTTATCGATCCTCTCTCTTATATTGGAACGGTTTTGGAACTGAACCCTAAAGGTCGAGACTTTTGTTTAGAGACAACAGGACTAGGTGTATAATACACGATCAAGTAATATCCTTGGGATTCTTTAATTATTCACATCTTATTTAATAACGTATATCAAACCGTTAAGAGTAGACTTAGGTAGATCAAAAGAAAGAAAAAAAAAAAAATTAATCCCACCTATTTCCGACGACCTTACCTTTGTTCAGAAATTGATGGTTAAGTTGAATAAAGTACATTTACTCAGACAAAGGTAAACAATAAAGAACGAATAAAATTACTTAAACAGTACAGTAAAGAAAAGTAATGTATAAGTAATTGTATTATATTGATCGTACTATTACTAGAGAAAAACAAATTTTTAGGAAGGAAATTAAATGGAGAGGAAATTTTAAAAGAGTATTCGTCGTTCCTCTTTAGTTCCCTGTGAAATTTACGAGACGAGTCTTTCAGAAAGTGGTTCTAGTAGGTCGGGAAACCCGTGTAAAAGTTTGAACATGTAATGACGTCCGTAGTCATAACGATTTGAGGTCAAAAGGTATTCTAAAAGAAGTGAAAATAAATTTATGAGTACAAGTTCCGTGAAATTCTAAAGTAATCGTGTCAGGACTTTTAGAAATGTCCAAAAGATTGAGGTAGGGTACGGAGTCAAGGTTTCAGTAAGAGTATGAAATTTTTAAAATAATAACGTCGTAAGGTAAAGACTTACGACTTAGACTGAAATCAATAGATATTGACTTCATGAAACCGGTGAAGTGTACTTCTCAACTGAGTGACCTTTTCTGAGACTACGACCCTCCCTAACCCCCGTCCTCCTCTTCCCCTGTTGTCTCCTACTCCACCGACCTACTGTAGTGACTGAGTTACCTGCACTCAGACTCACTTGAGGCCCTCAACCACTACCTGTCCCTCCGGACCGCACGACACTAAGTACCCCAACGTTTCTCAGCCTGTTCTGACTCGCTGACTTGACTTGACTTGACTTGATTGGTGTATCTTTTATTAGAATTTAACTTATCGAATTTTGTTGTTTGTAAATAATAAAACGTATCAAAGACTCTGGTCTATGAAGTGAAGGAACGGTATACCGGAAGAGACGTCCAACGAACTTATAGGAGTGTTATACCGTCGACTGAAGGGAGTCCTTCTCGATAGGTTCCCTTCGTTGGGTTGAATGAGAATGTCCACTGTATAGTAGTAGAAACAACATTAGTCACCTGTGTGTCTGGTTGGTACCATGTTACATCCTCTTATGATTCCCGGGAGTNCCGACCTACCGTAGTGACTGAGTTACCTGCACTCAGACTCACTTGGGGCCCTCGACCACTACCTGTTCCTCCGGACCGCACGACGCTAAGTACCCCAACGTTTCTCAGCCTGTTCTGACTCACTGACTTGACTTGACTTGACTTGATTGGTGTATCTTTTATTAGAATTTAACTTATCGAATTTTGTTGTTTGTAAATAATAAAACGTATCAAAGACTCTGGTCTATGAAGTGAAGGAACGGTATACCGGAAGAGACGTCCAACGAACTTATAGGAGTGTTATACCGTCGACTGAAGGGAGTCCTTCTCGATAGGTTCCCTTCGTTGGGTTGAATGAGAATGTCCACTGTATAGTAGTAGAAACAACATTAGTCACCTGTGTGTCTGGTTGGTACCATGTTACATCCTCTTATGATTCCCGGGAGTACCGAGTCTACCATTTCCTAGACGGACGTTACGTCCTCGGGACCCAAACTAGGGACCGAGTCCTTATACGGGACCTCTTCCTTTACCTTTGGGTGAGGTCATAAGAATAGACCTCTTTGATGAATTCCCAGATTTATCATCCTTCCACCCTAGTACCCTCCGTTCTCTCCACCCTACCTAGAAACTCTGATTGATGATGTCAATAATTCCATATTAGAGGTAGTTAAGGGACCCCTAACCCGAAACAGTCCTCAGTGTTTAATTTAAGACGAACTAGAAGTAGATTATAACCAGTTGACTTTACAAATATAACCCTAAATAATATAGTGTCCTTAAAGATGCTAAATTGATACATCCATTATCCACGGACATTAGTTTTTCATCGTCTGTATACTAAATTTATAGACATACTCATACTTCAAAGTGGATATTATATAGGGGTGATAGGACTAGGAACTCCTATTACAATATTACTTCGAGTAAAAATAGTCACTGTAGAAGAATTAGAATCTAAGTTTACTTCGTATTTATCCTAACTTCACGAGTAAACTTGATTACCGTGTCAGTCCAATAAAGTTAATCTCAGTGGGTCAATGATCACTCGACTGACACAATGACCTCGTCAAGGAAATTTGATGACTGGTTCAGAAAGGTCCGAGTCGTCCGTTGTAGATTACACTAATGGGGGATTACACAAAGTCGTCAATCCTTCAAATATTTTGTTAAAATTGTCCCGAATCTTTATGGTGAAGATATTTTACCTGACTGTATTTCAATTAAGAAATTACGTAAAGCAATTCTCTTTTCACAAATGAAAGGAGAGACGTTTGTTAGACGAGCAATTTGAACCTTCATAGTGGACTCTTACGATAACTTCAGTTATTGTAGTTTATTTTATTACTGTCCATGACTGTTCCTGAGTTGTTTAAGAGGAGATTTGATATAAGGGGATAATCATTACGACATTTGATACGAACCTAAATCGGTAGAACCGTCTTCTAAATTTTTCTTTTCTGTGTAAGTGTCGATTCGTTAATCTCCTCTTAGTGTGATCGTTAATCAACATCTCATCCACAATGAAGATACACCCGTAGAGAAAAGTCAATAAATACGAAACCGAAAAAGGACAAACAAAACAAAGAAAGAAAGACTCTGAGGTGTCCGTTTGTAGTCGTCAGGTTCGAGAAGAAACTATCTTAGGGTCTTACGATCGTAATCCTCCTTCGAATTGGATTGAGACGATTAAAGGTAAATTTTGAATAAAGGAACACTTCGTTGATTGACTAAAAATGTACACCTTGACCTACAGATCAGATTTGAGTTTATCGACGTCACCAGCACGAATGACGGAAGACTCACTAAAGTAAGAGTTTGTTCAGTCAAATAAGTCAACCTTTCAAGAAGGAGTATAACTCTAACTCAAGTGGGTGAACATGAAGGTGTACAACTGTATTTGAGATGGGAACAATTATAAATCGTACTTAGATAAAGGAAAGAGTATCCTGTTGGGAGATGTCTTCTACTATCTGGGAAAACGTAAATACAACCAAAGATAGAAGTACTTCACCTTCCTTTGGTAGAATAAAACTAAACAAATAGTTCCATAATAACTGAAAGGACCGTACCCGAACACGGACAAAAAGAAAGACGTACGGGAGTTTTACCGTACTTCCACGAAGTAACGATATTTAGAGGTCTAGTACTCTCTAAACGAGGACGACGGGTAACTGTACCTTCCCCACCAAAGTCAGGTTTCTAAAGCCGTTAGAAGGTGTTATCCTGTAAAGAACTGGGTGTCACTGTGACCCCATCGACTTATTTTAGTGGAACTGTCCGACGTAGGGTTCCGTTTTGATCGTTCCTGTCTGTAACTAGACGTCCGAGTATTTTAAATTTTAGGTCTTGTTTCGGTTTACTTTACCCTTCTTATATCGAAGAATTCTTTGACTGTGTGGATCTCACTACAGTTCAGTTCTCTGTCCTTTAATTATCCCCCTCAGACAGTCTGTTCCTTCATCATACTTTACACGTGTTTGTAACTCCTAAGTTTCGTAAATGAGTTACGATGTCAATACTCCTGGGTTCATAATGAGAAGACCTTGTGACCCCTGTAAAGGATTTGTAGTCTTACCGTTGAATCTTTTCCTTCATCATATATGCAAATCAATACGTTGTAAGTTAGTTGTCCGTAAACAACTATGGAACGTGACCCCATTATTTATCGTTAGACTAGACCTTTATGTACCGTCAGTTTGTGGAAGAACGACAGCCTTCCATTACGTCTTACTTTTTGTGCTAGGGTTCGGGTACTACTCGTTCAGTTTTATCCTACCATACGAAGTCCAAGTACTTCTACCGTTGACTGTTTTACGTTTTCCCAGATAGTATAGAGAGGACACCTTTTCTTTACTCTGAGTACGATTTAGAATTGTTCCCATCTCTAATACAGAACCCATGACCCATATGTTAAAATCCATCACTGTATGAGTGCTCGAATGTGATAATCTCGTGATGTTACGAGTATTTATTCGTGTTGTTCGACTAAATCTTCAAGACTCTCTCGAAACATAAAACTGATGGCTAAACTTTTATGTAAAATGCTATTATTAATACTTTCAAAATACCTTTACGAAAATAACGCATGTTAAAAACACCGGAGTTTTTATGGTTACTCTTCAGTATAAACGGTCGAAAATATCCCAAACTTAATTACTTCTCTGAGATCAAATATAAAATGATCGAGACTAGTAAGGAGTAGGTCCAAGAAACACGATAGCTTTTAAATCCACAGTCACCCTCCTTTTACCCACTCTTACAGTATCTTCACTACTTTAAAAGTGTATTCGGTCGAGCCATATCAACTCAATTACGACAGTCACTTGAAACATTTGTGTTTAACGAGAGACGATCTAAAGAGCCCCTAATTCCATCACTCCATCTCAGACGATCTAAATATGGTATCTTGACTTTGGTTTAGTGACTCTCCTTAATGTAAAGTATACGGGGTTGATGAGAGGTGGTCATCCTCTTCCATATAAAAAATTTCCTTTTTTCGTTGAACAGATTCTACTTTACAGAAAAATAATGGTCAATGATCTATAATGTTCACTACCGATTGACTAGAAAATGTTAAGAGAAGATTTTTAATACAACATTGACTCAGGGTACGAGTCTCTCAACCTCATCTGTATTAAACGAGAACAGAAAGATAATTCATTTCCATTTTTGGCACCTACAAATATGTTTCGTTTGTTTCCTTCTGAGACTTCCACCTCCTTTCATCTGTCTGTCCGATTTTTAGGTTCTGGGTTCCTGGAATACCACCACTTAAAGAACTCGAAAGAGAAGTGAGAAAAAAAGGAAAAAAAATTAAATTTATAATTTAATTTAATTTATATACGTTTTAAGAAAATGTTACAACATAACCAAAGAAGGTATGTTGTTGTGTTTAGTCAGTATTAATATGTATGTAGAGGAAGGAGGGATCAGAGGAAGGGGACGAGGGTAGGGTAGGGAGATCCGATAGTGTCTCGTGGTCTGACCGGAAGGACACGATGCATCGTTGAAGAGTGGTCGATAGGTGGAATGGTATATATGGACTATCACTTATATACAACTACGATGAAAGAGGTATACAGAGTGAGAGAGGTAGGGGGTGACACAGGTGTTGAGGTAATATATACAGACACAGATGTAAGGAAGGAACGTTTAACCAAGTAGTTATAGTAAAAAGATCTAATATCGTGTCTAAACGTCATTTCTTCTGTCGTTGAGTCCTTGTAGTTACGTATATGTTTTTTTACCGAGTCGTCTTTGTACGAAAGAGAACGGTTACCTTCTTTTTACTCCATTGAAACCTTCTTTCTGTTATAAGAGTGTCCTGATGGAACGACATCAGTTGGTGGTGGCTTTTCTAACGTCAGGGTGGGGGTCGTCGTTTTCCGTTCAGGTCTCCACTCTGGTGAGAATGGTCCGACGTAGGTCCACGGTGTTTGAGGGTAGTCCACCACGGTCTCTTCCTTCTCATCCTTTGACCTAGAGAGGAGGAGTAGTCTGTTGTTCGAAGGTTGAGAGTCCTGTCACAGTCACCTCTGGTGTACACGTCGGACCTGAAGTGATGTTATGTCACAACATCAAATTTTCTTTTTTTTTCACCTATTCTCGACCCTCCAGAAGGAGGTGTCTGTGAGTAAAGAGACCGTGAGGTGAGGTTGACACTTCGAGAGAACAAATACGACACTAGACAATGAGTCAGTACAGACTGAGAAACACCTGGGTGCCTGACGTCGGGTGGTCCGACGAGACAGGTACCATAAAGGGTCCGTTCTTCCGATCCCACCCAATGGTAAAGGAAGAGGTCCCCTTAGAAGGGTTGGGTCCTTAGTTTGGGTGAAGAGAATACGGAGGACGTAACGGTCCATGAAAGAAATGGTCATCACGGTGGACCCTTATTTCGAGAGAACAAATTAAAAAATTTAATCAATTGATTTACTTCGTCGTAAATTTAGTTGTTCGTTAAATTTTAATTATGTATTGTTAACAATACAAACGAACTGTTTTAGTTATCTAGACCTGTCGGATCCGTGTTTACTTTCATATTAACAGGTAATGGTAAATTGTAATACGAAAGTACCAACAAAAAGAATACATATCACTTTATCATAAAGAGAATAGGGATAAAGTTAATTTTCATCTTTTATATTCGTCATTCTCTGTCACCACAACAAAAAGAATACGGACAGGATGAAGGGATAAAACCAAGGATATCCGAAGTCAAGTCAAGTCAAGTCAGCGACTCAGCACAGGCTGAGAAACGCTGGGGTACTTAGTGTCGTATTACAGGTAGTGGTTGAGGGCCTCAAGTGAGTCTGAGTGTAGGTAGCTCAGTCACTACGGTAGGTCGGTAGAGTAGGAGACAGCAGGGGAAGAAGAGGACGGTGGTCAGGGAGGGTCGGAGTCTCAGAAAAGGTTACTCAGTTGGGAAGTGTACTCCACCGGTTTCATAACCTGAAAGTCGAAATCGTAGTAAGGAAGGTTTCTTTAGGGTCCCGACTAGAGGAAGTCTTACCTGACCAACCTAGAGGAACGTCAGGTTCCCTGAGAGTTCTCAGAAGACGTTGTGGTGTCAAGTTTTCGTAGTTAAGAAACCGCGAGTCGGAAGAAGTGTCAGGTTGAGAGTGTAGGTATGTACTGGTGTCCTTTTTGGTATCGGAGCTGATCTACCTGGAATCAGCCGTTTTGTTACAGAGACGAAAACTTATATGATAGATCCAACCAGTATTGAAAAGAAGGTTCCTCATTCGTAGAAAATTAAAGTACCGACGTTAGTGGTAGGATATCCGAATATGTAAAGATTTAGGATGTTATAACGGAGTCTTACTGCCAAGGGTTGGAACCGATATGAATACTTATAAGACCTCTTTAAAATTTTAAGGTGACAGGTCCCACGGGAGGTCTGGTTGTCTACACCCACCTTGGGTCCACAGTCAGAGATCCGAAAGGGTCCTCCTAGGTTTAATGTCAGTCCTACTCTTGACGACGAGAGCTATCAGAGATTCTAAAGAGGACAAAGGATTTGAGGTTCTACAAACACTAAGACTTCCTTAAAACACATCCGACGTATGACCCCTCGATCTTAACCACGTCCTTATCACTAACCCTGGAGACGAATGACTTGACTTACTTAGTATGGTTGAGAAATCTACTCGTTGGACTAGATCGTTGTTGAAGGTGTGGAATTTCTTTTCATAGTATCTGTTTAGAATCAAGACCCCGGTGGTAACATACATTTGTAAAAGAGTAGTGTCCCAAGAAAAAGAAAAAAGTAGATACCGAGCTGTGGGGGATATATGTTACGAAATGAATTCAGTATGTCAACACCATTTCTACTACTCTTTTAATTTTCGTGTATTTATTTGTATTTTGTCGTATAAGGTTTTGATAACTGAAAGGTGAATTTAAGTCTTTCCACTAGTCCTTGAACTTTAAGAATAACGTTACGACTCCAATCTTTAGAACGGAGACCAGTGGAAAGTTCTAGACCTATTGTCCTGAGACTACTTAATGTTCCGACTAATTAAGGTCCATAATACCCAAGTTATTCACTGACTTTTCTGGACTTTATTGGTTCTCGGTCACCGTCTCGAGTCTCGGGTTGTGGAAGACAATAAAGAAAAGTATGAATAAGTAAGAGACCTCTTCCAGTCTTATAAAGTATATTTTGGTACAAGTCAAGAGTTCACACTTTGAAGGTACTGATCTTCGCGTAGTTCAGAAAAACTGTCGTCTATTAAAAAATGGAGGAGAGACTCCCTGAAGGTAAGTCTTGTTTTTACATTATCGAGTTCTCACAATAGTCTCGACATTTTACGTGAACCCGTAAGATTTTTAAGTACGAATTACCCAGAAGGGACCACCGAGTCTACCACTTCTTAGACGGATATTATGTCCTCTGGACCTAAACTAGGGACCCAGTCCCTCTAGGGGATCTCTCTCCTTACAGATGGGTAAGGTCATAAAAACGGACCTCTTAAGGTACCTGTCTCCTCGGACTTCCCGATGTCAGGTACCCCAGTGTTTTATAGAAAGACTCTGACACACGTCTCAGGAATATCATACGATTATTGTGAAACAACACGGTGACCCGTCGTCCCGACCGAATGTATTCCTATTTCAATACTACAACTTCTCTTTCTACTTCTGATCTTAACGTTCAATTTTTAGTTCTAAAATATTTCCGGTGACTACTCAACCACTATCTTATTGGTTGTTTGTAATTTTTATCACTTCTACGAATCCGAATAGAATCTTAATTTGAACCGTAGTAACACTTCCGTTCGGATATTTTCTTTTAATTAGTAACACACTCGACAAAAAAAAAAAAAAAATGAAAGACGTCTTTTGCTATAAGTCTATTGAAATTTCTATAAGATTTTTCGTCCCACTTTCTTTCACTTTCAGTGAGTTAACACAGACTGAGAAACACTGGGTTCCTGATATCTCAAGTACCTTAAGAGGCCCGACCTTATGACCTCACCCATCGGCAAGGAAAGAGGTCCCCTAGAAGGGTTGGGTCCCTAGCCTGGGTCCAGAGGATGTAACGTCCGCCTAAGAAATGGTCGACTCGGTTTTCTGTAGGATTCCATCCCGAAGTGGGTAGAAGACACACACACAAAAGGGAAGGATTTTTATTATACAAATATAGTTTTTGTTGAAGTCAACTTTGTGTAAAGAACATAGTTGTCTTGAAAACAGAATATGGAAATGTAGTCTGTTACTTCAGCCTGGGGTTATGAACGAAAACAAACACGCTATCGCATCATCACAATCAGCGAGTCAGTACAGGTTGAGAGGCGCTGGGGTACCTCACATCGGGATAGTCCGAGGAGACAGGTACCCTAAAGGGAATTAAATAAGTTTTAGTTAATACAACGAACCCTACCCTCAATAATCACTCAGGTATACATAAATCTAATATCTGATTATATAACTGTTACACTTAGACTGGACTTAATATTAATTAAAGTCCACTTATCGTTTAAACAACAAAGTTTGTAAGTACCTTGACGAAGAAAGCATCTTCATTAATATTCTTACCGTACTAACACACTCCTTATTTTACGTCTTGTTCATGTCTCATTTGACAGTAGATAGAGTACTTGTTTTTTGTCCCAACCACTATTCATTTAGTTCTATAACCTCAAAATATTCTATAAACTCAAAATGAAAACTTCTCAAAGAGCCCTCAAGGACATCTAGGGGTCGTCCTTACTCTCTTTTTGTCATTAAAATGTTTTATCACAGAATAACCTATTTACAAAGAAACAACTTCATAATATTGACTTACTTTTTGGTACTGTACACACAACAAACATAAGTAATAACAGATAAAACTCTACTACAATAAGGTTGTCTAACATTCGTTTTATACTACTAATAAGAGATTCCACCTAGGTAATATAATAATTTAATGGAAAAGATGTTGTAAAATACTTACTGTTATCTTTGAAGTTCCAAAATTTTTACTAAACATATCGGATTAGGAAGTACATATTAATTAAGATGATTAAACGTACTCACAAAGTCCAGTAAAATCTTATTAATCGGTAACAACTCCCAAAAAAGGGGTAGTTAATTTGATTAACGAAAAGTGTATCCACATCTAACTTATAACTAAGGGTAAAAAAGTTGAGTGAACGTATTCGTTTAATACGAATTAACGGTCGAATGGTGTAGTAATGTGTCAACAGTAGTTAATATGTTTTTATATGAGATGATCTGATTACTAAAGGAACACCGTAAAACTTCCCGAAAAAATTGACACTACGACCTTTGTTACAACATTAAAGTTTTTTGTATACTTTGTGGTACAAATTTGGTGACTGTGTTATGTCGTGGAAGGCAGTCAAGTCAAGTCGGCGAGTCAGCACAGGCTGAGAAACGTTGGGGTACTTAGCGTCGTGCGGACCGGAGGGACAGGTAGTGGTTGAGGGCCTCAAGTGAGTCTGAACGTAGGTGACTCAGTCACTACGGTAGGTCGGTAGAGTAGGAGACAACAGGGGAAGAGGAGGACGGGGGTTAGGGAGGGTCGTAGTCTCTGAAAAGGTCAATTGTTTATTTGACCGAGGACGGATCTGTTAGTAAACAGAATCTTATATTTACTAAGGAACTTTGTTCAACTTGGAGTAATAATAATTTATATCATTTACTTTCACTTTCACTTCGGCGAGTCAGCACAGGCTGAGAAACGCTGGGGTACCTGTCATCGGATAGTCCGAGGAGGTAGGTCCCCTAAAAGGTCCGTTCTCACGACCTCACCTAACGGTAAAGGAAGAGGTCCCCTAGAAGGGCTGGATCCTTAGTTCAGGCCCAGAGGGAGTAACGTCCGTCTCGGTGGTCCCTACGCTTATGACCTAATACAACCAAGATTACAAAAGTGAGTCACGAAGTAAGAAAGGTACAATAAGACTTTTCCAACTTGGACAATCTATTACCCAGAACCTAACGGATACTCACAACACTCCTAGTCAAGAAATATCCGAGATATCTGAATTGGGAGGTGTCAAAGAAAGGTTATCTCAACCCTCTTCCCTTTCTCCTTCTCTTTATAGAGTAAAAGACTACCACAAATTTCAAACACATTTCCTTCCATCGTAAAAATCTTTAGGACTTTCGTTTTGTCTTAGGGGACGGAGTTTTTTTAAATAAAGGAAAAACCATCTCAAAATTCTCGTTAGTTTCTCTTTTTTCTTTCTAGAATGTATTTTATACACATAATTCTTACGATTATGTCTTATTAAATTGTATCGGGATTTTAAACACGGTAACAATAAGGAATTTTAGACATCAGATGACTCAATGATAATACAAAACCCTTTTGTGAAATTTATAAACTTTAAAAAGTGGTTCAATCGTAACAGTTTTGTAACTAAGTACTTGTAAAATATTATAGACTTTCTTTAAAACAAATTTCACTACATTACTTTCGACTCACGGTTTCTTAACTACGAAACCTTGACACCACGACCTCTTCTGAGAACTCTCAGGGAACCTGACGTTCCTTCAGGTCGGTCAGGTAGGATTTCCTCTAGTCAGGACCCACAAGTAACCTTCCTGACTACGATTTCGACTTTGAGATTATGAAACCGGTGGAGTACGCTTCTCAACTGAGTAACCTTTTCTGAGACTACGACCCTCCCTAACCCCCGTCCTCCTCTTCCCCTGTTTTCTCCTACTCTACCGACCTACCGTAGTGCTGAGCTACCTGTACTCAGACTCACTTGAGGCCCTCAACCACTACCTGTCCCTCCGGACCGCACGACGCTAAGTACCCCAACGTTTCTCAGCCTGTACTCACTGACTTGACTTAACTTGACTTACTTTCATTGTAAATTCAAATTTGTGGTAAACTGTGACTCTAAAAGCCAACTAAAATTTAGTAACGAAGTCGTTATCGTTGTTACGTTTGGACTAGATTTCGAAGCCTTTTAGGTTCTACTGGTGTTTACAAAAAGCTAATTCTTTTACTGAGAAATAACACAAGTTGTATGATTACGAGAACNAGTGCTGAGCTACCTGTACTCAGACTCACTTGAGGCCCTCAACCACTACCTGTCCCTCCGGACCGCACGACACTAAGTACCCCAACGTTTCTCAGCCTGTACTCACTGACTTGACTTAACTTGACTTACTTTCATTGTAAATTCAAATTTGTGGTAAACTGTGACTCTAAAAGCCAACTAAAATTTAGTAACGAAGTCGTTATCGTTGTTACGTTTGGACTAGATTTCGAAGCCTTTTAGGTTCTACTGGTGTTTACAAAAAGCTAATTCTTTTACTGAGAAATAACACAAGTTGTATGATTACGAGAACGAAAGGTTTCTTGTTATTAACTCTTGGACACAAGTGTTTTACATAAACATGAGTTATAACAAAGAAGGAAGGATTGGCAATAACTTACGGTAGAACTTAACAAATATTACTGTTGGGTAGACGTAAAGATTTCCAACTGAGTTCCGGAAGGGTGTAATCAAACTTAATTTTAACTTTTATCGTGTCCAGTACAGACTTTCATGAGTCGTTTGTTTGTGTAATTGTCATTTAAATTTTGAGATGTGTCATCTTTGGTGTGTGAGACGAAATTAATGACGTCTTTCCAGTCACAAAGATTGTTTTGTCCCCATTCTTTGATACGAAAATACTATCAGAGAACGATTACATTTTATGTTACGTTTATTTATATCCATACAGGAGGGAGGGGATGGACGAATTAAAACCAATGTAGAACGTTGTCTAAAGTTTCGTCTAAAGTTTCCCGTCGTAGACGACAAACTTGATAGGAATTTTTCAAGTATCTTTCGATTCAAACAGCTGACGATTTCCAAATTCTTTTCGTACCCCTCTACTTATCTTCTCTTAGACCTTCTTTACATCACTTGAGTAATAGATGAACGTATTGATTGAAACAGTTGTCCTTCTTTGATCTCATTGTATATATAAGTAAGAGGTTGTGTACAAGAGAAAATTATAGGCCTCCTACCAAAGTAAGTCACAAAGGGACCTCCCCTGTATTCTCTCCTTTACCGTTTAAATCTTAAGAAAAGTATGATTGGTGTTTTTTCATAGAAGATAATTTGTTAAACTCAGTTTAGAAATTGTGTCTCAACCGGACACCTCATAAAACTTTTACAAAGACTTGTAATCGGATATTGGAACCATAAATTATTGAAAACAAAAATAGTTATATCTTAAGATGGTCTACGGATTTCGTTTATTGAAACACTTAAAATTTGAAGTTTCTATTGTAAAGATAAAGTTTTACCCGGTTGTTGAGCCACGAGACTTACTGTTACACATATCCTTTATCATTTGAAATTCTTGGATCCTAGACGTTAGTATAGACTGGGAAATACAGACCACTATAAAAATTTCCAAACATAAAGTAACAATACAATTTTTCCGTTCAAATTTATACTTTTGTTTGACAGTACCATAAAAAGAAGGATTAACATAGTACGTGATCTTTCTATAAAGTGTAATTTTTGTTGGAAACTTAGGACTGGTGTTCCAAAAACTAAATCCTTGATACTTTTCATCTTAACGACTCAATTTCTTACTCTGTTTTATACAGTATAAACATTATTTAATGGACGTTACAGATCATTATGCAGGAAAAGACACAGTCACAAATTTAATATATATATATACATGTGTATGTGTCTATATACGGATATGTATGTAAAAGAAAAATTTCATGTTCACTTAATTACAATTGGTTGTAGTACACCATAACCTCCTGAGAACTGTCAAGGAATCTGAAGTTTCCCTAGTTTAATCAGTTAGGATTTCCTTTAGTTGGGACTTATAAGTAACTTTACTGACTACGACTTCGACTTCGAGGTCATGAAACCGATGGACTACACTTCTCGACCGAGTGACCTTTTCTGGAACAAAGACCCTTTCTAACTTTCGTTATCCTCTTCCCCAACCGTCTCGTATTCTATCAATCCACCATGACTGAGTCACCTGTCCTTAGACCCCTCTCTCACTTTCTGTCTCCTCGGACCGCACGACGTCAGGTACTGAAACACTGACTTGTTGTAGTATTGAAGAGTATTCATTTCCACTTCAGCGAGTCAGCACAGGCTGAGAAACGCTGGGGCACCTGACATCGGACGGTCTGAGGAGGTAGGTCCCCTAAGAGGTCCGTTCTTATGACCTCACCCAACGGTAAAGGAAGAGGTCTCCTAGAAGGGCTGGGTCCCTAGCTTGGGTCCAGAGGACGTAACCTCCGTCTACGAAATTGGAGACTCGGTGGTCATTTGGATTGAAATTTATTATTACCGTAAAGAATCTTTAACTTCCAGTATAATTTCTTAGGGTGAGTAAATATTTCACATGACCAAGTTCTTATAGATTTTTAGATACGATCTTCTTGTACCTCATTCTTTCTTACTCCCTCCCTCTTTTCTGTCGTTCTGTTCTCAGTCGAGAAACATTTTCTGTGAAGTAACGAAATTGTCCTTTTAAAGAGATGTCATGTCATTTTTTTCTTTTGTCGTTCTCATTTATCAAAGTTTCAATTTTTTTAGACGTAATATAGTCACACAAGAGTATTGTTTTCGGCTTATATTAGTAATATCGTGAATGGTATAAAGTTAAATTGAAGACACAGATAAAGTAATTTAAGAGGAGGTTCTGTGTCGTATATAGAGATTTTAGATTGTGTCACGGTTTGTATATCCATTTTTAGTTTATCTTGAAAAAGTCGGAATTTCAAAATTAGTAGTATACATCCTAAGGACGAACGTGTTAACATGATAATTTAATAGATTGACCACACTTTACGAAAGATATACGGTTTTTACGAAATTTAGTAAAGGTATAATTGAGTAAGTAAGTAGAGTCGTTGTGGACATTCTATCTGTGAAATAAGTATCATATATCTCCGTCTTTCCTTCCGTACCTGGTCTTTCCATTAAACAAGTTTTACTTACTTACCGTTTTAAACTTGGGTCTCTGGATTCTCAGTTTTGGATATTAGTATTGTTACAGAGTAGAAATAATGGTTTAAGTTAATGACAAATCCCAGTCACATTAAAAGGTATCCAAGTCGTTATTGTATGAGATAATTGTCAGTACCAACGTTATATATATATAATGGTAAATTGATCTTTGGTTTAAATCTGTACCTTCTTTGACTGCCGATTGTCACCTCCGTCCATGTTCCAATCTTACCACTTATTGGAAAAAGTTCAGATGTTTCGGGACTGAGTACCCGTCGTCTCTGCAGTCCTATTACGATTCTTATTCTTTCTTCGGGTTTACGTTCCATACTTTCTCCGGTGTCTTCAGTTTAAATGGACTGGACTAGTAAATCGGAAACTAAGTGGGACTTACAAGTCATACTTGATCAGTATCCAAAATGGAGTGTATGGTTGAGGTCCATTGCCCTTTTCCGACGTTTACACCCCAACTCTACCTTCCCACTCCAGACCAGACTAAAGAGAACTTCACATAAGGCCAAAGAGAAAAGTTCCGGACACTTCTCGAACCTATATCTGTCTGATATTACGAGATATGAAGGGGAGGCTACACACAATAGGAACGTGACCTAGTTATACAAGTTTCACACTACGACCTGAAAGTTATGGATCTTAGTGACTAGTCAGGACATTGTCTCCACCCAACTGATACTCTAGAAACTATGGACTGGGTCTTTATATATATATTGAATTTTCTACACCCGTCACAACAGATGTATATGTAATTACATCTTACGTCCTTTCAGTTTATTATCGACACGAGTCTCTTTAGTGGGAACTTGTAATCATGAACTTAATAATGACTGTTTGTCCTGTAACATTTCCGGTATCTATTTGTGATGTAACCCATGAACCTCGAGACATAGGTTAGAACCTCAAAAAAAAAAAAAAAGAGTTAAGTGTAGTGATCAAAGTGTCTCTTAAAGTTCATACATACTTGACTTGACAAAGGGAAAGTCTTTCTAGACAATTTTAGGATTAAGGGTCAAGGAGTCGTACATTTGAATGAACCTTTATCCGAACATCTATACGTCTACATTGTACTACTCTATGACCTTATTCTATCTGGAGATTAACTGAACCTGACGTTCCTCTAGGTTGGTCAGGTAGGATTTCCTTTAGTCAGGACTTATAAGTAACCTTCCTGACTACTACTTCGACGTTTATGTTATGAAACCGGTGGACTACACTTCTTGACTGAGTAACCTTCTCTAGGACTACGACCCTTTCTGACTACCGCCCTCCTTTTCCTTTGTTGTCTTCTACTCTACCAACCTACCGTAGTGACTTAGCTACCTGTACACAAACTCATTCGAGACCCTCAACCACTAGTAGTCCCTTCGGACCACACGATGTCAGGTTCCCCAGTGTTTCTCAACCTGTGTTGACTCACTGACTTGACTAGGAATATTTTGCTTTAAATCTGTACTTCTGTCTTTACGTCTCTACCTTATCACACTTCTGTGTGTCCTTCCTCTACCTGTACACTGACCTTGTTTCGTAAATCCTCGGTTGTTTGGGGTTTCTAAATACCGTGTATGGTCTTCGTCTTTTCCATTTCTTTCTACGAAAGGGTCGTGGCAGTCTCCCTGATACCGGACTTTTTAATGGAACCAGAGTCTGAGGATTGAAGATCTTGATACTCAGTTATTTACAGACAATGATGTTCAGTAAATAAAAAACCAAATTAACTTATAAAATATTTACTTTCGTACTTATATATGAGAAAATAACACATATCGACGTAAAAGTAACTACATATTATAAGATAACATAATTAATGGTACGAAATAGATAAGTTGGTTACTGCTTGGAAACCTGAAATAGTTAAACCCCGACAATCTAAAGTACGGGGACACTTACAAAAAAGGAACAGAAAACTACGAGTAGTGTTTATAAAGATAACTAATTTGTAACTTTCTTACGTTAATCACCCATTGTCTCCTATGTATACAGGACGAAATCATCTTTCTCCGTTTAGTAAGATTTGGTACTCTAGTTAGTATGACAGAGGTCAAGTTACGGAGACAAACAAGATTTTGACATCAGTCAGAGAAATTAAATACTAAAGGGTGAGAAGACTGTCTATGTGTCGGTATGGATTGATACGAAAGATTCGAGAGACGTTGGGTATAAGATACTATGTGTTAATACCAAATTTTATTAAATTTAGTTACATAAAACCTAAACTCATAAATAAATAATAACCACCACTAGTAGACACTTAATACTCTTACCTTCTAAAGAGGAAGGGATCGAATCTTACGATCTTGAATGGTCGTTTCACCACAAAAGGTGACACCTGTCTAAACGACGAAAAGAAGAAGTGTAGACACCAGAACAACAGTATTTCATAATACAATTAGGATTCACGATACACAAGGGGTAGGGTAGTTTAACTAACTATAACCTACCTTTTTTTCTGGAGGGTTTTCTAACGACTGAGACTTAACTGAAGTATGACACCAGTGTCCACTGAACCTCTAAATGTCGGAAAATTTTGTACTAAAGACATATAGTGTTTCTTGTATATTCGAGGGGTTCGACGAACAACATTTACAGAGGAACGAAATGACAACAGAACGACCTCTCCAAAGAAAAGGAAGATGTTAATGTCTAAGTGACGGTTTGTTTGACCCCGAATTCACGTCTAAAATTTATCGTGGTGTTTACCTTACTAGACAAAGTTTGTACGGAGTTTATATTAAATACTAAAAGACCATGTCGACAACCAAAGAGACGAAGCACCTGATATCAACAATTTTCCAATTATTAGAGGTATGATGGAGTGAGATGACCGTCTCACGAAGAGGGGTAACAATCTTTTATTAACCCATTCCCTTTGTACCACATTCCATAACCCTGGATCACCGGACCTGAATTCTTCGTTTGAAATAAATAAATATGAAGGAAGATCCGTGAACTAAACCAAAGATAAAATTTAAGATAAAACTTAGACTTTTTACGATGGATTTGGTATTAAATGTTTAGGTGACGTTCCTTGAACTTATTTAACGAGTGTTTTTTTCTTTCTTTCTTATTTCTAAATGTTGCTCTTCTTTATCAGTCGATAGACATTAGTATCTATGTTCACTTGGCACTTGAAGGTCTACAAGTTCGACCAAAATCTTCTCCGTCTCCTTGGTCTCTAGTTTAACGGTTGTAGGCGACCTAGTAGCTTTTTCGTTCTCCCAAGGTGTTTTTGTAGATAAAGACGAAATAAGTCATACGGTTTCAGAAACTGACACACCTAGTGTTATTTGATACCTTTTAAGAATCTCAACTCTTATGGTCTGGTGGACTGGACGGACAACTCTTTAGACATACGTCCAGTCCTTCGTTGTCAATCTTGACCTGTACCTTGTTGNTGCTCTTCTTTATCAGTCGATAGACATTAGTATCTATGTTCACTTGGCACTTGAAGGTCTACAAGTTCGACCAAAATCTTCTCCGTCTCCTTGGTCTCTAGTTTAACGGTTGTAGGCGACCTAGTAGCTTTTTCGTTCTCTCAAGGTGTTTTTGTAGATAAAGACGAAATAAGTCATACGGTTTCAGAAACTGACACACCTAGTGTTATTTGATACCTTTTAAGAATCTCAACTCTTATGGTCTGGTGGACTGGACGGACAACTCTTTAGACATACGTCCAGTCCTTCGTTGTCAATCTTGACCTGTACCTTGTTGCTGACCAAGGTTTATCCTTTTCCTCATGCAGTTCCGACATATAACAGTGGGACGAATAAATTGAATATAGGTCTCATGTAGTACTCTTTGCGACCGGACCTCCTTCGTGTTCGACCTTAGTTCTAACGGCCCTCTTTATAGCTATTGAAATCTATACGTCTACTGTGGTGGGAATACCGTCTTTCACTTCTTCTTGATTTCTTGGAGAACTACTTTCACTTTCTCCTCTCACTTTTTCAATCGAATTTCGAGTTGTAAGTCTTTTGATTATAGTACCGAAAACCAGGGTAGTGAAATACCGTTTTCTACCCCTTTGACCTCTATCACCGACTGAAATAATAAACCCCGAGGTTTTAGTGACGTCTACCACTAAAGTCGGTACTTTAATTTTTTACGAATGAGGAACCTTCCTTTCAATACTGGTTGGATCTGTCGTATAATCTTCGTCCCTGTAATGAAACGGTTGCTTTCAGACAGAGTAGTTCCGATACCAAAAAGGTCACCAGTACATACCTACACTCTCAACCTGATATTTCTTTCGACTCGTGGTTTCTTAACTACGAAAACGTGCCACCACAACCTCTTCTGAGAACTCTCAGGGGACCTGACGTTTCTCTAGGTTGGTCAGGTAGGATTTCCTCTAGTCAGGACCTACAAGTAACCTTTCTGACTACGACTTCGACTTTGAGGTTATGAAACCGGTGGACTACGCCTCTCGACTGAGTAACCCTTTTTTGGGACTAAGACCCTTTCTAACTTCCGTCCTACTCTTCCTACAACTGTCTCTTACTCTACCAACCTACCGTAGTGACTGAGTTACCTGCACTCAATCTCATTTGAGACCCTCGACCACTACCTGTCCCTCCGGACCGGACCAGGTACCCTAGTGTTTCTCAGTCTGTACCGACTCGGTGATTTGACTTGACTTCGTTTTAAAATGAAAGAATAACTGTCTTTATGAGTATCTATTCGTATGATTATTCATTGTCTTCGAGGGGTCGCGTGATAGTTCCATTAAAACGTGTAAAGATCCACACTTATTTCCGTAATCCTTGTACTTCATCGACACTGATATTGTACGGGGTTTACTCTGGTCGAAAGAAAGTCGAGGAAATGAACTTTGATTTTCACTTTTTACAAATAGTCGACTCCAGTCCCGAGTCCTTTACTCGTCGTTTACATTTTGTGTTCGTCGGATCTTAACAAGCTGTAGTTTACGACACCTACTTATAAACATGTAGTTTGGGTTCTCAGATGAAATTGAAAAGTCTTATTCACTTACCGTGTCGTTCTGTGAATGGATAAGTTTGTAGTACTCTCTCTGTCTTTTTACTACTTGAAGATGTTTTTAAAGGGTCGGAATAAAGTTTCTCAGTGTTTACCTTTAAACGACATTTCTGATTTTGTCGAATAGTGTTGTGATTGTTCCTCTGTACTAAGTCCTAAGTCACACATTTTAAAAAAAGAAAGGAGTAATTGTGTTTAAACCGTTTCGAACCATAATACAAGTCGGTAAGTCTTTCCTTCTTTCCGAAACCCTCACAGAATGCCTAAAGACTTCACGTATTATGAAAATATTGAATTGCAAACACAACAAAGTCATATACGTATCGCCTTTACTTTTTGAAATCTTTATTATTACATCACTTATTTTATAATAATAAACGACGAGAACTATTATACGAAGTTTTTGAAATTATGAAGGATCTTATATCACCCTTGAAACTTTTGTAAACAAAGAAAGGTATATAACAGAAAAAATAAACACGGGTTTACATGATACGAGATCCATTAAGTTCACCTCTACCTTAAATAATTTTTCCATAGTTTACGGAGAGTCTTACTAACCCTTCTTCCCATTCCACTAAGTCCTTTATTCGCCATGTGTGTACAAAGTATAAAGGTCACAATACCACTTAGACGGAAAATGGTTCGGAAATAAATTTCTGGAACTAACTGACTCTATCAGCGAATCAGTACAGGCTGAGAAACGCTGGGGCACCTGACATCGGGTGGTTCGAGGAGGCAGGTACCCTAAGAGGTCCGTTCTTATGACCTCACCCAACGATAAAGGAAGAGGTCCCCTAGAAGGGTTCGGTCCCTAGCTTGGGTCCAGAGGGTGTAACACCCGTCTGCGAAATTGGAAACTCAGTGGTCCCTTCTGGAACCACCAGGAGTTTATGTCCTTGTCTCTTTTATGCAAAACAAACCTGTTGTTTATATATCCCTTTATCCACTACTACTTTTACATAAATCGTTATTGTTCTGGATTGTGGTTATACAATCAACGAGTAAACACAGGTTGAGATACTTAGCACCTGACCCCGGGTGCTCCGAAGAGATAGGTTCGTTAAGAGATCCGTTCTTATGACCTCATCCAACGGTGAAAGTTAAGGTCCCCTAGAAATGTTGGGTCCCTAACTCAGACCCAGAGGACGTAACGTACGTCTAAGAAATGGTAAACTCGGTGGTCCCTTCAGGATTATTGTTATATATAGGTCATTATATGATTTCCCATACCAGTACACCAAATAAATTAAACTGTTCTATTTTTGGTTGAAACAATTATCTTTACCTGTTAGACCTCATAAGTTTACTTTTGTAAAACAAAAAGTTTTACCATTCGGGAAATAGATGACGTGACTTGTAAGTCATGAAGTCTAACAACAGATAACAATTTAAGTAAGAGAAAGATCCTTTCCCTTCGTAAGATTTTCCTTCAGTAATTATAGTCTTCTTCTTACGATAAGAGGTGGACTATTTTTCCTTCTCGATAAATGTTCTAGTTACTGATATAAAAACTTTATGTAACCCTAACAGAAACAAAATATCTTTACAATATAGGTTGTAGGGTGAAGTAAAGTTGAAGGGATCTCGAGTCAATTTCAAAACCCTTGAATTATAGTGTTTAGAAGTAAAGAGAAAATATCAGTTGGATTTTTTTTAAGGTAGGTTCGTATATAGATCTCTTTTTGTACCAGACTTTCCTATACACGTGGGGTTACAGGTAACTTCGTGACAAATTTTATCGGTTCTATACCTTCGTTGGATTTATAGGTAGTTGTCTCCTTACTTATTTCTACACCATGCGTGTCAGCTTATAAGTCAAGTCAAGTCAAGTCAGCGAGTCAGTACAGGTTGAGAAACGATACGGACTTAGAGTCGTGTGGTCCTGAGGGACAGGTAGTGGTTGAGGGTCTCAAATGGGTTTGAGTACAGGTAACTCAGTCACTACGGTAGGTTGGTAGAGTAGGAGACAGTAGGGGAAGAGAAGGACGGGGGTTAGGGAGAGTCGTAGTCCCAGAACTGGTTACTCAGTTAAGAAGGTAACTCCACCGGTTTCAAAATCTCAAAGTCGAAATCGTAGTAAGGAAGGTTACTTGTGGGTCCTGACTAGAGGAAGTCTTACCTGACCAACCTAGAGAAACATCAGGTTCCCTGAGAGTTCTCAGAAGAGGTTGTGGTGTCAAGTTTTCGTAGTTAAGAAACCGCGAGTCGAAAGAAGTGTCAGGTTGAGAGTGTAGGTATGTACTGGTGACCTTTTTGGTATCAGAACTGATGTGTCTGGAAACAACCGTTTCATTACAGAGACGAAAAGTTATACGACAGATCCAACCAGTATTGAAAGGAAGGTTCCTCATTCTGAGAAAATTAAAGTACCGACGTTAGTGGTAGACGTCACTAAAACCTCGGGGCTTTTTATTTCAGACTGTGACAAAGGTGACAAAGTGGTAGATAAACGGTATTTCACTACCCTGGTCTACGATACTAGAATTAAAAGACTTACAACGCGAAATTCGGTTGAAAAAGTGAGAGGAGAAAGTGAAAGTAGTACTCCGAAAAATCAAGGAGAAGTGAAAGACGGTATTGCCACCACAGTAGACGTATAGACTCCACTAACTATAAAGAGGACCGTTAGAACTAAGGTCGAACACGAAGAAGGTCGGGTCGCAAATAGTACTACATGAGACGTATATTCAATTTATTCGTCCCACTGTTATATGTCGGAACTTCATGAGGAAAAGGATAAACCTTGGTCAGACAACAAGGTACAGGTCAAGATAGACAACGAAGGACTGGAGGTATATCCAAAGAGTTCTCCGTCCAGTCCACCAGACCATAAGGGTAGAGAAAGTCTTAAAGGTGTCAAAGAACACTAGGTGTGTCAGTTTCCGAAACAGTATCAGTTATTTCGTCTTTATCTACAAAAAGACCTTGAGAGAAAGAAAAAGGTACTGGGTCGCCTACAACCGTTAAACTAGAGACCAGGGAGACGGAAAAGCTTTTGGTCGAACTTGTAGACCTTCAAGGGTCAAGTACATAACGACTTCGGACCGAACCTCTTAAAACTCAAATGAAATGATCGCACACTCTACTCACGTTAACACACCATCAAACTCGTAAAAAACCGTAACGGAAAGAAACCCTAACCTTACTTTAGACTGGAAAAGGTCAGGATAATGAGTCGGTAATGTTTTAATTTATTACGTTAAACGTTGTCGTACCTACCTAGATCTATAACAGCATGACTCACTTCATTCAGTCTTCTCTTCCACTCTATAGTATACCGTAGAGGATATACAACTTAAATTTTTCTTTATTATGTGTACTCGAGTAAATGTTCTATCTTTGTCTGGTGTTTGATTCACTTACTTGAATACCAACGGTCCCCCTTTTTATCCCTCTTCTATCAATCCCTTAAAACCTACCCGTACATGTGTGTCAATATAAAATTTACCTATTTATTATTACACGATGATATATCGTGTCTCTCGTGACGAGTCATTGCACCGTCGGACCTACCCTCCCCTTACCTATATCCGTATACGTACTGACTCGTGGAAACCGCAGGTGGGTTTTGATGGTGTTGTAACAATTAGCCGATATGAAGTCACGTTTTATTTTCAAAAAAAATTTTAGGTCAAAATAACTCTTTATCAACGATAATGTGTAGGGACACATTCAAGTCGTCCTTATCGTGCCATCGAACTAAATGAAGATACCATTTTAATGAAGATTTTATTCAATCAAGTTGTAGGTAGAAGAGTTTACCCATAGTAATTTTCTTTTCTTTTTTTTTAGGAGGACCACTATACTTGAGAGTCCTAAATCAGAGAATTGTTGAAAGGATTTATTGTGTGTCATCACAATTAATACCAGTCGTACCATACGTAATGTAGAAGTCACGAATACATAGAATATTCACCTCCGAACATGGAAAACTGGTGGAAGGAGATCAAAGAGAGGGGAGTGGGAGACGGAAGGTATTGGGGCAAAATGTGGAAAAAGATACTCAAACAAAAAGACAACGAAAACTCAGGTACAAATTCACTCTAACATGTTCAATGTCTGTACTTAACATAAGTACGTCTTGTGTCTTCAAAAAGGTAAATTTAAGATAGGAAATTTGGTAAAAGAGTTGCTGACCCGGTGTCATTACTCTGGGACCTGGTCTACGTGGACGAAAGTAAAACGCAGACGAAATATGTCGTATCGTGACCTGTGTTTTATGTACGGATTTTAATGAACAAACTCACTGACTTACTTACTTCGTCCGTCAGAGACTGATGGCGTTTTCGATGTGCTATGGTTCAAAGTTCGAATTGAGTCTTTTTAAAGTCACTATATTAGTAATAAAATCCTGAAGGGACCACCAGACCACCGATGCCTAGACGAAAGGTTACGTCCCCTGTAGTCAAGTTAGGGACCAGTCCTTTGATTCTAAGGGTGTCCGGACAGACAAACGACGTCGGTTGAGACACACGGTGTTGATGACTCGGACACGAGTGACCTCGGACTGACAGTGATGATCGTTCTTCGGACATGCAGTATTCTTTCCCAGACGTATACCGTTAATTGTGGACTACGTCGGTTTATTATTTATAAAAATTTTTTACTTTATCACTGATAAAAAGGTAGGTATTAAAATACTGTATTATGACGTCCTTATTATTTCCCAATGTCTGTAAAAGTTGGTTTCATTTTACTCTAAATTACTTCTAGTATCGTAGGCCAGGGTAGTGAAATACCCTTTATCTACCCTTTGTCACCTTTGTCACAGTCTGAAATAAAACCCCCCGAGGTTTTAGTGACGTCTACCACTGACGTCGGTACTTTAATTTTCTGCGAATGAGGAACCTTCTTTTCAATACTGGTTGGATCTATCATATAAGTTTTCGTCTCTGTAACGAAACGGCTGATTCCAGGTAGATCAGTTCCGATACCAAAAAGGACACCAGTACATACCTACACTCTCAACCTGACACTTCTTCCGACTCGTGACTTCTTAATTACGAAAACTTGACACCAAAACCTCTTGTGAGAACTCTCAGGGAACCTGACGTTCCTCTCGGTTGGTCACGTAACACTTCTAGTCGGGACCCTAAAGAAACCTTCCTTACTACGATTTCGACTTTGGGGTTATGAAACCGGTGGAATACACTTCTCAACTGAGTAACCTTTTCTGAGACTACGACCCTCCCTAACTCCCGTCCTCCTCTTCCCCTGCTGTCTCCTACTCTACCAACCTACCGTAGTGCTGAGCTACCTGCACTCAGACTCACTTGAGGCCCTCAACCACTACCTGTCCCTCCGGACCACACGACACTAAGTACCCCAGCGTTTCTCAACCTGTGCTGACTCGCTGACTGGACTGACTTGACTTATTAAACATATAAAAGATTAATGTAAAACACACATAATTTAGAAGTGTTGTTCAGCTATACCACTTATAATATGAATTGAAGTATTCATTTCTATGTCTCATTCCATAAATGGGTTCCAGTCTCTCACCATTCGTCATGTGTAAATGGTACAAAATTCTGAATCCAAGATATACTATAACTATATACACAATACTTATGGATATAATTATATCCATAATTGTATAATTCATCAATTACATACGTACATACATACATAGATATATAGTATCTTTTTTTAAATCCTTCGAGTTCAATCACCTATAGTTAAAATTTTTACATATTTACGTATATATAGGGTGAACCAATTACAGTTGTCTAGGAGTCCAATAAGTATCACGATAAAACATAAAGTGTCATAAATTGTATAGAGTCAAAGAACGAAGTTTGTTGACTACTCATTATGTGATCGATGAAACAGATATATCGTAGACCATAGAATTTACAAAAAGATGATTTCTTTTATGAGAGGTCTTTCCTATCGAGGCGATTTTGTTTTTGACTACCTGTCTCAGAACGAAAGAAAAATTTCTAGACGAAATTAAATCTGAACAAGAGTCAGGGACCTCTTCGTATTCAATAAAAAGAGGGGGTAAAGAAGTTTCGTATACGTGAACGAAGTCGAGACAGGTAGAAATTTTAATAACAACGAAAAGTTGACGGAGAAAACATCTTTCTACAGTAAAAACGACAGTTATGGTGATATTACGAAAGTGTGTCTGTCATTTTCCTTTTTTTTTCTCACTTGTCACAAAAAGACCTCAGAACGAAAGAAACCAAGAAAAAGAGGATCGGAACACAGATGGACTGGTATATACACTACACTTTGGTACACTGTCAAAATACTCGGAAAACGTAAACTCAACCCACCCAGTATTAAGTAAATCTTACACACACGTACTTTTCTATGAGTTGTCACGATTAGTAATCTCTTTACGTTTAGTTTTGATGTCACTCTATAGTGAAGTGCGTTCAGTCATACTGATAGTGATTTGTCAGATGTTTATTGTCAACGATTTCTCTACCACCTCTTTTCCCTTAGGAGAATGTGAAAACCATTCTTACATAAACGACGTCGGTGACGTCTTTTGTCATACCCTCCGAGGAGTTTTTAGATTTTATTATCTTGACAGTATACTAGGTCGTTAGGGTGAGGATCAGTATATAGATCTTTTTAATATTAAGTTTTATATATATATGTTCGTGGGTGATACAAGTGTCGTCGTGATAAGTGTTATCGGTTCTATACCTTTGACGGATTTACAAGTATTTGTCTACTCACCTATTTCTTTTATACCATGTGTATACATCACTTTAAGATGACTCGGTATTTTTTCTTGTTTTATTACGGTAAAAGTCGTTGTACCTACCTGGATCTTTAATAGTGTGATTTACTCTATTCAGTCTTCCTCTTTCTACTTGTGGTATACTATAATGAATAGACAAGTCAAGTCAAGTCGACGAGTCAACATAGACTGAGAATTGCTGGGGTACCTGACGTCGTGTGGTTCGGAGGGACAGGTAGTGGTTGAGGGTCTCAAATGAGTTTGAGTACAGCTAACTCAGTCACTACGGTAGGTTGGTAGAATAGGAGACAGTAAGGGAAGAGGAGGGTGGAAGTTAGAAAGGGTCGTAGTCCCAGAAAAGGTCACTCAGCCGAGAAGTGTAGTCCACCGGTTTCATAATCTCAAAGTCGAAGTCGTATTTAGGAAGGTTACTTATAAGTCCTGACCAAAGGAAATCCTACCAGACCAACCTAGAGGAACGACAGGTTCCCTGGGAGTCCTCAGCAGAGGTTGTGGTGTCAAATTTTCGTAGTTAAGAAACCGCGAGTCGAAAGAAATATCAGGTTGGGAGTGTAGGTATGTACTGATGGTCTTTTTAGTTTCGAAACTGATCTGTCTATAATGAATATATACTTCTGATTTTATACTGTGTTTATATGAATAGATACTTTGTCTTTGTCTAAGTGTCTGAATCTCTTGTCTGAACACAAGAGAGTCATCTTCCTTTACCGTTGGGTGAGGTCACAAGAACCGACCTCTTAGGGTCCCTACCCCTTCGGACCACCCGACGGTAGATACCCCAGCGTGTATCATCCTGTGCTGACTTCGCTGAATCGTCGTCGTCCTTTTTCTTTCTCTAATTTTTACATTTATTTATTACACTCTATGTTTTGTGGTTATTTCCTCCAAGGAGTCTTTCTTCTTAATATACTCTTTTGTTTATGTTTGTTCTGATAGTTTCTTTGATAGTTTGTTTATTACTTTCTTTTAAAGGATCTTGACTTTTATCCGTGATTTTAAATCTAGTTTTACTGAACATTTACGGGGTCTTTGTTTACATTTTTTAATTAGTATGGATGAACATAAGAACACTTCAGAATCTTGACGTTTAAAACCCTCTTTTAATAAAATTGGATCGTAACATATGACGACGACGACGACGATTCAGCGAAGTCAGCACAGGTCGAGACGCTGGTGTATCTGTATGACCAATTTAATTTTTAGTTTACACTTTGAATTATTTTTTTATATACTTTACTGGAACCACAGAAAGAAGACTGTTTCGGAAGAAATTTTCAGTGCAGTCCCATTCGTTAGTTCTGGTTTATTAGGTTCTCTTTACTTGTGTACTCCAGGATTTTGTCATCCAGGTCGGTTCTTTCAATAATCATCTTCAAAGTCTGTTGGACCTAACACATTGGTAAAGTCTAATTTTTATCCTCCTTCAGAATCAGTTCCTCCGTAGGTCTTTCCACTCCGGTGTCTTACCCCTCATCATAATTTTTAAATCTTTTCGTACTTACATGTTTCCTTTTACTACTTATTTCTTTCTCTCTTCTTTTTGTCGATATTTGATTCTTTTTGTCACAACATATACTATCAGAATCAGGTTAACAATTTGTCCGATTGGTTATGTTACCAAAATCAGTTAATTTTTATTATATAAGCTTGAACTACGATTCTTTTAAGAGGACATGTACTGTGTCTCACTTCTATAACTTAGTCTCTTGTTGGTTCGTAAGAAGAATTTCATAAAACAACTGCTTGGCCTTTTGTAAATATGTTAGTATTTTACACTTTGATGAAAAATCGTAGTTGGATTCCTGTTGTACGTAACCTCTTCCTTTACCGTTGGGTGAGGTCACAAGAACGGACCTCTTAGGGTCCCTACCCCCTCGGACCACCCGACGACAGATACCCCAGCGTGTCTCAGTCTGTGCTGACTTCGCTGAATCGTCGTCGTCGTCGTCGTCGTCGTCCTGTTGTGTTATTTGAAAAACTTGAGAGTTATATTTTAAAATTATAATTTTGTAACTGTTACATGTTTAATTTCGTGTCGAATATCTTTCCTCATGTAATTGTACCGTCTCTTTCATCCCCTTTTTCACCTTCTCTCTCATATCCTTTACTTAAAAAAAAAGAATTTTGTAGTTCTCTTGGACGATTTATAATTACCTTGGTTTTAACACAGAATTCGTATAATAAATTATGACTGTTACATAAGTTACCTTCTTAATATTACCTTAACCTTTCTTTTTAATTCCTTATTATCATATTCTTTTGATTAAAAAAAAGGTCATAAATCCTCAGTTCTCGATAAAAGATGTCAATTATCTAACTCGTTATCAACATATGAACGTAATAACTTTTCAACTCAAAAGGAATTTTTCACTTTGATCCCAACTTCTCCTTAGTCTCATATCTGTTCCAAAGGATATCGTTCAAAAAGATATGTTTAAGTAATCAATAGACTCTGTTCATAATGAGGTTATTTATGAGTTTCTCTTTTTACGTTTTCTTAGTATCACTAGAAATGACGAGATACACTCTAATGACCACTAAAATAAAAGAACTAAAATGAAAAACGTAAATTTTGTAGACGAGATTTCATATATTAAAGAAACCGTTATCTGGTTTTGAGTCTTCAAGTATTCATTAATTTTATTATACACGGTAAATAACTTACAAATGTTACACCGGATACATGAGACGATTTTAAAATATACGTAAATAAGACTTTTACCAAACTATAGTAAAGGAAAGTGTGCACTTCTTTGGTTCCTATTAATATTGAATGATTGTGCCCAAATGTTTTCTCATACAGTCCGAAGTTTGATTCAAAACCTGAGGGTTTTTATTCAATAAAGATGGTGGGGTGTAAGTAGGGGTTTCGAATACCAAACATCCCCCTACACAGAATACTATATCTTTATTTATTTCCCTAGGTTTTCTATATTACTTTAATGGAATATGTCTCTGACTAAATTCTGAGGAATAACGGTTTAAGTCTGAGTTTAACTTCTTTCATCCCTTTTGACCATCTAGTCAGTCTATACTGGATTTAGTTTAGGGAAGTCACTAGTTACGTTTCTTTATCTCCTTTTCTTGTCTTACCCTTTCTGATCTCTATAGAAGTTCTTTTAATCTCTATAGTTCCCTTGTAAAGTACGTTTCTACTCGAGCTATTTNTAGTTCTGGTAGGGGTACCTTTTCTTTACGTTTTTTCGTTTTACCGACAGACCCCTCTGGAATGTTTATCGGCACTTTTCTTCTCTCCACTTTTCGTTTCCTCTTTTCCTTTCTATATTCGTAGACTTACGTCTCAAGGTCTCTTATCGTTCTCCTCTATTCTTTCGAAAGAAGTCACTAGTTACGTTTCTTTATCTCCTTTTCTTGTCTTACCCTTTCTGATCTCTATAGAAGTTCTTTTAATCTCTATAGTTCCCTTGTAAAGTACGTTTCTACTCGAGCTATTTCCTGTTTTTACCATACCTGGATTGTCTTCGTCTTCTATAATTCTTCTCCACCGTTCTTATGTGTCTTCTTGACATGTTTTTTCTAGAAGTACTG
>SJYO01050590.1:20332259-20354304 GCA_006410555.1 Capra ibex | reverse complement strand
AAACCTTTTGAGTCGTCACCGGTGTCCTGACCTTTTCCAGTCAAAAGTAAGGTTAGGGTTTCTTTCCGTTACGGTTTTTTACGAGTTTGATGGTGTGTTAACGTGAGTAGAGTGTGCGATCATTTCATTACGAGTTTTAAGAGGTTAGGTCCGAAGTCGTTATGTACTTAGCACTTGAAGGACTACAAGTTCCACCAAAATCTTTTCCGTCTCCTTGGTCTCTAGTTTAACGGTTGTAGACGACCTAGTACCTTTTTCGTTCTCTCAAGGTCTTTTTGTAGATAAAGACGAAATAACTGATCGGTTTTGGAAACTGAGACACCTAATGTTATTTGACACCTTTTAAGACTTTCTCTACCCTTATGGTCTCGTGGACTGGACGGACAACTCTTTAGACATACGTCCAGTCCTTCGTTGTCAATCTTGACCTGTACCTTGTTGTCTGACCAAGGTTTATCCTTTTCCTCATGCAGTTCAGACATATAACAGTGGGACGAATAACTTGAAGATACGTCTCATGTAGTACTCTTTGCGACCTGACCTTCTTTGTGTTCGACCTTAGTTCTAACGGCCCTCCTTATAGTCATTAGAGTCTATACGTCTACTGTGGTGGGAATACCGTCTTCCACTTCTCCTTGATTTTTTTGGAGAACTACTTTCACTTTCTCCTCTCACTTTTTCAATCGAATTTCGAGTTGTAAGTCTTTTGTTTCTAGTACCGTAGGCCAGGGTAGTGAAGTACCCTTTATCTACCCCTTTGTCACCTTTGTCACAGTCTGAAATAAAAAGCCCCGAGGTTTTAGTGACGTCTACCACTGACGTCGGTACTTTAATTTTCTGCGAATGAGGAACCTTCCTTTCAATACCGGTTGTATCTATCATATAAGTTTTCGTCTCTTTAATGAAACGGCTGGTTCCAGGTAGATTAGTTCCGATACCAAAGAGGACACCAGTACATACCTACACTCTCAACCTGACACTTCTTCCGACTCGTGACTTCTTAACTACGAAAACTTGACACCACAACCTCTTGTGAGAACTCTCAGGGAACCTGAAGTTTCTCTAGGTTTGTCAGGTAAGACTTCCTCTAGTCGGGACCCTAAAGAAACCTTCCTTACTACGATTTCGACTTTGAGGTCATGAACCGGTGGAGTACACTTCTCAACTGAGTAACTTTTTCTGAGACTCCGACCCTCCCTAACCCCCGTCCTCCTCTTCCCCTACTGTCTCCTACTCTACCGACCTACCGTAGTGACTGAGTTACCTGCACTCAGACTCACTTGAGGCCCTCAACCACTACCAGTCCCTCCGGACCACACGACGCTAAGTACCCTAGTCTTTCTCAGCCTGTGCTGACTCGCTGATTTGACTTGACTTGTGTGTAATTCTTCTACTGTTTTTCAAAACGGCATTAAGTACGTCTAAATGTTCATTAAAATTTATCAGATCAAGGTAACTAGGTTTACAAAAGAAATGTACATCTAGGTTTCTCCACCTATAAGATTTGTCAGTGTCTACGGTGAAATATCAGGATATGACATAACTGGGATGGGAACAATTCACAAACCTAAACGTTGGTCCAGGAACCGAAGTTTAAGGAAAGAAGTGGTAAATAATCGAAACTTTCACTTTCACTTCAGTGAGTCAGTACAGTCTGAGAAGCACTGAGGTACCTGATATATCGGACGGTCCGAGGAGGTAGGTAGCCTAAAAGGTCCGTTCTTATGACCTTATCCAACGACAAAGGAAGAGGCCCTTAGAAGGGGTGGGTCCCTACCTTGCACTTAGAGGGCGTGACGTCCGTCTGAGGAGGGTCAGACTCGGTGGTCCCATCGGGATAAAAATCGAAATACCATAACGATGTAAGAGGAAAACCACGAAAGTAAAGAGTTGGTATTATATTTTTTTTTTTAATTTCGTAACGTCGATTGGTACAATTAGTAGTAGGTTTGTAGGAAGGGAGGGAAAGAAGATCCGTTGTCTTGGGGTTAATCTCCAGATCTTTATACGGGTCGATTTATCAAGGGAAAAAGACCGAGGGAAGTTCGATTGTCAGGATCGGTTATTCTACATTCACCTTCAGTTGACACCCAACACTCCTTTTACTCAAGAAAGAAGTACTTCCTTTTTGTTTTTGTTTTTGTTTTTTTGAGACCGAAAATCTTATAAGATGGAAAGAGACGAAATAAACGTAGTTTGTTCGTGTGTACGTTTGTCATCCAGACGGTAGAACACTTATACACTCCTTTCCAAGATTAAAAACATAGTTGTTCTGTAGTCGATGATTGTACCTGAAGAACACTTCCCTCTTTTTAATTACCGAGATCCGTTCACATAACAAAAGACGGTGAACATTGATTTATTTAAGGGTTGACTATAATTACAGAAAGAGTATCCCAACAGTATTTTTAAGTTGCTTCATTACTTATACTTCTAAATTATAATCTCAGGTCGTGTTTCATTCGTTATTAATAACCGATGTGATCCCCTCCTTTACAACTTCTTCGTAACTTAAAAAGTCGAATTTTAGGTTATAAAAGTAACGATTCCTTTCTTTCCGGGTTTCGTAATTTAATGAACGAGTTCTATTGAGGATACTATAAAACGAGAAGTGTTAAATGAGAACACTTTACAGTATAAATAATTCCCGAACCAGGAATTCCAAGACCCGTTACGGGAGAATTTCGAAAGTAGGTCACTATGTATAAAGATCTTATCGTGATTATCAGTTGGGTAAGTTCCAAATTGACGTAGTTTAATGTTTCTTCGAAACTATGTCTTCAGATCGGACACGGAATTGTCTCTCCTTTATCCATCCGATCAATTGTTGGTTTAGGGAAAAATCTTTACATTAAAGGTTTAAACCTTTGTATTAATAGTCAATACAAATAACAAACTAGTGTCACATCAAATAACTGAGTCTGTTTACCGACTACACGGTATCTGTCCCGTCTTTGTTACCGATAAGGTTAATAGGTTGATTGTTTAAATGGACTTGTGACTACGATCGTATGTAGTTGACGTCGAAAAAAAGAAAAAGACTTAAGGAGGTGAACTGAGACTCTGATCGGCTCCTACCCTTCTTACAACCGAACTGGACCGAATTTAGCGTTAAGTGAAGAACTAATTCTCTTCATGTAACGGAACTGACTGTCTAGGTGGTATAACTAAATCTTACCCTCCCTCCACTAAGGGGTTTCACTTTAATGATACGACAGAGGTTTTCTTCCGTCGTAAACCTTAACGTTTTGTTCAGTAAACAGCCGAATGAATTTGGTCCCGAGATCGTTTTGATATCTTATTTGTACTCTGAAACTTTGAGTCTATTGTGGGGTCAACACCTACCCAACACCCCAAGTTTCCCTTGTGATGGTCCTAGGATCGGTTCAGAGTCTCAACAGAATCGGTTAGGGATACACAGTCGTATACTATAAAACGTTATCTTTTCTCTTTTGTCATTTGAACGGAAGAATGAGAAAAGTTATAGAATGGTCAAGAGAAAATATAAGATTCTACAAGAATGGACCCTCATATATTTTTCACAACAAAAAGAGGAACGAATAAGTCTGAACGATAAATTTTTTTTTTTTTTTTTGTCAAATACTTTATTTCATCAACGAGTTACAATCCGTTACCCCGGTCCGTAGNAACAGAATCGGTTAGGGATACACAGTCGTATACTATAAAACGTTATCTTTTCTCTTTTGTCATTTGTACGGAAGAATGAGAAAAGTCATAGAATGGTCAAGAGAAAATATAAGATTCTACAAGAATTGACCTCATATATTTTTCACAACAAAAAGAGGAACGAATAAGTCTGAACGATAAATTTTTTTTTTTTTTTGTCAAATACTTTATTTCATCAACGAGTTACAATCCGTTACCCCGGTCCGTAGGTTAATCGTGTGGAAAGAACGATCGTCCTGATAGTTCTACTAATTCCTCACAAGGGAGATCGTCTCTTCTCCAGACGATTCGACCCTTAATGAAACTGTTTGATCGGAAGGTGACTGTGAGTGTCAAAAACAAAAGAAAAACGGAAACTAAAAATTCCTTGAAACGTACGTGACAAGACATATAGGGGAAAACGGTAACAACAACGTTAACTATCACAAAACTAAGGAGGAGATACAAAATTAAGAAATAGAATTCGAGGTATGTGTAATAAGATAAACGGTTACGACAAACCTTTTGCGTGATTACACATTGTGTAAAGGAAAATCACCTCGTAACGATTTTCCTTTTTGAAAGTCTTATCTAGCAATAATCTTTATTTCGGGATAAATATACCTATCTACAATATTCTGGGATGATTAGATTGTAGGTTTGAGGAAGAGTAAAAAGTAAAACCTCACCGGAAGAAGGTCTAAGTTCTACGAAAACTAAAGTTGGTCGACGTAATTATGTATGTCCTGAATAAACCGTCGGAGAGGATATCCCAATAACCTTTGTTAAACGGGTATCCGTACCTCTCGGTCTCATCACGAACCCTCAATTGTAGGGGAACGATAAGACTCCGGGAATCGGTCCCCGACTATCAACACGGTCACACTTAAGGGTCGCAGGACGTTCTAGTCAGGAAGTTTCCTAAACTGGACTTTGTTGTGGGAACGACCGAAGAAGAAGTAGGTACAGTACACGTTTAAAGGAGTCCGTTCTTCACCGACAAAACGGATACTTAGACTCTGTTGTGACCATCTCTCTCGAACTTGGTCTCCTTTTCACCATATTCTACTTTGACCCCTCTCTCAATTCCCAATACAGTACGCCTGGATATTCCTCAGACCTATAACAAGTATTATGTTACCAAGTGTGGAGGATGGAGAAACGTTAAGTCTTTTCCACCATCCTTGACGGTAGAAAGTCATTAAACGATTCTACGGTTGTGTCTCCCTTTCTCGTCCCCGTGGGTGGTGTACAAGAGATCCGGAACGTCTTTTACGCCTCAACAAGGAAACCGCTGTACGTACACTTAGATGTTCTTTCCATCGTAACATCTATAACTATTCGATTCAGCGAGTCAGCACAGGCTGAGAAACGCTGGGGTACCTGACATCGGATGGTCCGAGGAGACAGGTACCCTAAAAGGTCCGTTATCGTGACCTCACCTAACGGTAAAGGAAGAGGTCCCCTAGAAAGGTTGGGTCCCGAGCTTGGACCCAGAGGGCGTAACATCTGTCTGTGAAATGGGGCTACCGTAACAAGTTTTGTCCTTATAGGACATTTATAATGGTACCCTTTTGATCTTCTCAGATATTGCAATGGGTCTTACGTCGACCGTAGTAATATTTGTTTGTTCAACTCCTATTCCACGAACGGTTCTCTTAATTACATGTATAACTCGTACAATTTGTGAGATTCTCGGTTCTGTCGAAGGATTTTGTGTCCTTCCTTTTACTAGTCTTTTTCATCCTGCGGTTTCTCTTTCCCTGAACCCAAGTTGACGTCACGGTCACACGAGGTAGGTCTCTTTGTGTGTTACACTCTTGTTTACCTTGGTTTCGGTCTTGACGACCTCGGGTAAAGGAACTTAAGTTCCGTACTACCTACATTTCATTTCTAGACCTGACCTTTTTTTTTTTTTCTGATATTATTTTTTACTGTCGGTGTTACCCAATCGTCTGTGCATGACATAACTGTGACGTCTATTTTCTTCGGACTGGGTACATTGATTAAAGGATGTTCTCAAAGTTGTTGATTACTGGTCTAACATGGTTTCCTTAGATGGATAAGTGGTGATTTCCTTCTAATGACAATTAACTTTTATCAATTACTAGGTCTCCGTAACACGATTATAGGTTTTTAGAAATTCGAAATACTAATCGAATTATAGTATTTTAGTACCAAATCAACTAGATCCGGGATGGATTCGACCTCAATACCCGACTTGTGTAGCTAATACCCCAAAGATGTTTTCCTGGAATAGCCGTTTCTGAACCTATCTTTCTTAGGGTTTGTGTTGGATACCGTCTCTTCGGTCTAACTACTCAAACTATAATTCATTAAAATTAAACCAAGACAATATCAAGACGAAGGATCCTTTCTCTGTTTCGAATTATGAATCGATCCTAAACATATGAATAAAATGTAATTGAATGGTGGTGAAAATTTTAGACCGTTTACAAGACCTTTAATAGGTAACTATCTTTGAAAATAAAGGTAATGTGATCCTTCGTTTAAATATTTGTTTTATTTTAATAAAACCGTATTCGTACTAAAAGGATTATAAATCCAGAAAGGAGAAAATCCCTGTACGAAGTGCCGTATGTCCTAGAATCAAGGCATTGGTCCCTGACTTAGGTAGCGGCGACGTCGCTTTCGAGTCAGAATTGGTGACCTGAAGTCCCTTCAGGGGATTCTTAATATAAAAATTAAGTGTTCGAAAGAAAGTCACTTCCGATCCGAAAGTACGAATGATTTTTACACGAATTGATTAGTGTTTCATCTTATATCGATAATCTATCCTTTTAATAAATCTTCGACAAAATTATAGACATTATGTTCTCTTTTGTTTGATTGTCCTCTCGTTGATAAAGTAGTCAAATGTACCTAAAATGTATAGACTAAAACGTGTGTTCTAATAATAAGTGTCCCAGTCTTAAATGAAGTGGAATAATGAATAATCGTTATTACTATGTATACCAAAATATGAAAACGCAATTTTATAGTTAATACTGAATTCACACTCACGGTATAGGACGTTAAAGAGTCTATGAATCTTCACTAGCTACTTTTGGTACATGTAAAGAAGACAAATAAACTTCTATAAATCGTGGTCTTTTTCTAATTCTCTTTTCTTTATGAGAGGTATATATACACACGTAAAAATACTCTTTTCCGTCAAGACAGTGACACGATAAACATCGATGAAGATTTAAATCAAAATACTACAAAATTTTTAAAAAACGTCAGGGTGGATTCTATTGTCGACACTCCGGACTTTATTTATTTTAGGTTTTCCTACCTTTTATTTTAACTCCTCAACTTTTACTCATCTTGGACTTTACTTATTTATAAATAGAAAGGTGACAGAAAACAAGTATGATTCTTTAATTGGAATAACAGGTTTTGGGTGTACCGTAGTATGTCTCCTCAATGATTTGATAACACTATCCTAGAGGTTGAAGTTCATCAAAAGGTCTCTTTTAAAACTCTCTGGATGGTACGTAACTCGATGATGTCTAATGCACCGAATTGTCGTAGTAGAATAAGTGAGGATTATTTTTGATATATGTAATCTATTATAATAGAATTAACATGTCTACTCCGTGGTTCATAGTTTCTCAAATTACTGAATGGTCTTATTGTATTGAGAATTAGTCGTTATTATCTGAATTCCGGACTTAGGTTGAGGGGTTTGGTGTTTCGATGTAAGGGAACAGATAGTGATTTGAGTATTGACACTTCTTTAGTCTAGATAAATGTTTTCGTGAGACAATTTATTAGCATATTGACTTTGTCTTCAGGATTTGTAGATTGGAGTTCATAAGAAGACTAAAACGTCACTGACTTCGTTTATTAAGATCTGGGTGTTTTTATCCTCGCAAAAAGTCTTAAATGGAACTAAATCGAATCCTTTCTTTAGTGTTTGACAATTGTTCATCTATCCGTCTAAGTGATTATTAAATATCACTGATAGTTACTAAAACAAATTCATCTTCTTAAGTGTTATTTTGATGATAGGGTTTTATAATATGAACATTCTCTCACTGAAGTTGGTACTGAAAGGATGTACTATATCAAACGGTTCCTATACGTATCGTTAAGACTTAATTATACCTAAACCGTCTAGTTATGTGATTCTAAATATATTCTAAAGGCAGTTGACCGAAACGCAGTTTAGTAGTGTATACTTTCACTTTTCACTTTCACTTCAACGAGTCAACACAGGCTGAGAAACGTCGGGGTACCTGACATCGGACGGTCCAAGGAGGTAGGTACCTTAGAAGGACCGTTCCTACGACCTCACCCAACGGTAAAGGAAGAGGTCCCCTACAAGGACTGGGTCCCTACCTCGGGCCCAGAGGTCGTCACGTCCGTCTGCGAAATGGCAGACTTGGTAGTCCCTTCGGGAATGAAAAACAGTTGACTGAAATTTAACTTAGTAGTGTATATACCACTTAATTTTGATTTTTTTTTTTTTTTTCCGAACGTACAATAATTGAATGATTCTTTTCGGTACATAGTTCTCGTAGAAAACCCTAAATCTTTTTTGACTAGTCTTTAAAGTGAAAATTGACGAAGGGGTAAATAATTATTTTTAATATAAACATTGACGACTCTTTGTTATCACTAATTCTCCTCTGAGAAACCGGATCTTGTTCTCCTATTCTGTAAACACGAATCGGACCATCTTACGAAACGTCGAACCCTGGTTTGTTTAAGAGTAATAATCGTGGAGACAAAGAAGTTGAAGAGAGAGAGACAGAGAAGGGGGTAGTTAGAATGTTCCAAACAAAGAGAGAACAAGGTAAGTACCTAGAAACGAGATTATTTTTTCGTTTTGAATTCTTCAAAAGAGTAAGACCAATATGAAAAATGACGAGTTTCACATCGTGTCTCTTAATTCAAAGTTTTTGGTTCACTATTTTTTCCTTCTTTTTCTCTAATTTCTTGTACTTTCACGATGTCTCTATCTAAGTTAATTTTTTTACATCTTAAATAAAAAAAATGAGACTTAAAAGAAGCCCTCTTGTTGACATAATAGAAGTTTCAAGTAAATAGATCTTAGTAAAAAACATAAAAATAGTTAAGAAGTAATTCGATAACTATATATAAAATTTGTGTGTAAGGGACAAAATAAAGAAAAATGTTTTATATCTATTGTGCGAGAACCGTCTCTATAATAAGAGGGTCACGTGTCCTATACTTTCGAAGTGTCTTTTCATGTTTCACTCCTCTTTTGATCAGTCAACCATTACCCTGTATCCTCTTTTAAGACCTGTTTTCCCTGTTTATATGTTAAGTAGAAGGAAAAGAAGTCTGTTTTTATTATGATTACCGTTTTCTTTACACTTTCACTTGTATGGGAATTTTAGGTATCTGTTAGGTTGATACACACCTATTATTGTTTTAGAATGTAGAGAAGATTTTGGGTAGTTAGTTTGTCTTTGTTGACTTAGGACGATATCGGAATTTTATTCCCCAAGAGTAAATTCGAATGGAAGACGTAAATTCCATCGTATATGGTATTATACGGTGTGAACGATAAGTTTGTGTTTTATTCGATTTGATCCAGACAGATACAGAAGAAAAGGAATCCGAAAGACACTTTGTTTTAGATGGTTTATTTACATATTCCATTGACCGAGTTTTTGTCGTGACCGTTGACAGAAACCAGTAACGTTTTAAACAAATCCTATAACATACAAGGTCATAACCTAAACAGATACCCGTTATGTTTAAATATGTTTAGTACGAAGAGAAATTGTTATAATTACCTTTATCGTTTACGACCCTAATTAATTTAATACTAAATTGATAAGTTCCGTTTCATAAGTCGATCTTTCTTAATAGATTACTATACCCTTTTGTCAGTAAAATAAAACGACTCACCTTTTTCGTTCAATATATTGAAACACAAGTTATACGTAATTAAAACGTCTTCACACGTTTATGTATCTTTCTGGTTTTCCAGTACATTGTTTTAACTTATCTCTAATGAAGATGCACTACCTAGTAGTCCACAGAGTATAACAACTAAAAGTAAAGAATATTAGAGTCAGTTAAATCATTTTAACAAGAAAAACTTTCATATGATATGGAAAGAAAAATGGACACGAAACAGATAGATATATTTAGAATTGAGAAAACTTGTTGACAAGTCTAAAACAACGGAAGTATTGACTCACAGGATTTACCTGCTCCATTATTTTCGTAAGAGAGGTGTTTTTAAAACTTCGGTTTAGATTCGAGGAACTCCTGTCCTCGGTATAGTACATTATAAAACATCGAAAGTACCTCATATTTTCACGAAACCATTTTTGGGAGTCCTAATTTTTGTTTAAGAGATCTTTTATGAGTTTATGTGTGTGTGTGTCTAAAACAAAGAAAGAACGGAAAAAGGGGAAAAAAGTTACCACCGAGAACTCGAATAAATAATATAAATTGGATTAGTAGTGGTCCCCGAAGGGTCCACCGTGTTACCATTTCTTAGACGGACTGTTACGTCCTCTGTGTTCTCTGTATCCGAGCTAGGGACCCAGATCTTCTAGACGATCTCCTCCTTTACCGTTGAGTGAGGTCATAACAACGGACCCTTTAAGATGCCTGTCTCTCGGACCACCCGATGTTAGCTACCTCAGAGTTTCTCCACCTGTACTGACTCGTGTCGTCGTTAGTAGTGGTTCAATTTTTTGTTTGTTTGTTTGTTGTTGGAGTTGACTTTCTTTAGCCCTCCTGGGAGGAATGACACAACTCAAAGAAGGTATTGTCGCGAAGACGTAGACTGACCCGAATTCCTAGAGGTCGGTGTTTTTTTAACTGTATTGTATACCACGAATAACATAACGATGTATAGTAGATTTGTCACTTGTATAAAATTACAAAACCGTTTTCTGTATATACAAATTTACAATTTTTAAGGATAGTATGGGGTGATGTATTATAAAATTATGAAATATTACTTTAAAATTCAAGTCTCTTTAATTTGTGTAACTGATAGGACCAAAGAAGTACAATTAACGAAAGGAAAATGTAAGTGATAAAATAGTATTAATGCATCTCACACAACACATTTTAAATTTATACTTTTGTTATACAAAAACAATATATCAATAACTGTAAACAAATTAATTGAGGTAGTAAAGTTAGATCAGGAATACAGAATTAATAAATTAGAAATGCAAATGTTTCAGAAATGGAAACCTATTTCTGGTTTCAATGTAAAAGTGGTACTATCTGTTGTACCTTTTATTTATATAATCCTGTTCCCTGTCGTTTTAAAAGGACCTTTCGAGGTCTGTCATTTATAAAAATGAAACTCCCTGTATCCCAGGGATAACGTTTATAAGTGGATGTCGACGTTATCCTGTATCTGTTGTATATTTTGTTTACCAAGATTGATATATCGATAAGTTATTTTAAAATAAATATTTTAGTTCTTTCTAGACCGAACCGGACTACATCGGTGACAAATGCCCAGGGACAAATTAGCCTCTTAATGACTACGATGATAAGATTGCTTGACGTATTACAGCTAGTTATAGGGTAGTCACCCCGATAATTCTAGTGATAATTAAGTTAACTCATACATAAATAATTCGGGTAGTACACTCAAATCGTAACATTGACTATTCCGAAATATTCTTATATTCAATTTGTAAGAGATTCTTTTGTCTAAATTCTCATACGTTGTTTTAGTTCATTAAGTCGTGTCTTATAGACCAACCCTCATACTTTATGGTTGACGCATACGTACACGTGTGTGTGTGTGTACATGGTGATAAGAACAAAGGGGGTGAGGGGTTGAGGGGTGGAGTTGGAGTCCCTTTACATCTCTTTTGTAAAATTACCGAAACACTCTCATCTTCCATACAGTTCAATAAAATAAGGGAGTAATTGAAAAGATCTTCTTTATTATCCTCGTTAAACATCTACTAGATGACACTCGTTAGGACCGAAACTGGTTTTTTTTTTTTTTTTTTTTTTTTTAGAGACTTACACAGAGGTTTCACACTGAACCCTAAACCCCTACCTCCCATTTTCAACTGAGTGTTAGACTTTCATCTGTGTGAAAGGAATTTTTCAGGTAGTGGTAAGTAACCGTCTCCACACCCAATCAAGTATCTGAACTGTGTGTATTACTAATAAGTGGTAGTCAATACCTTCTGAATAATTTAGGGCTATTATAGCTTCTAAACATAAAGTGTTGTAAACATATATTAATTGTAAAACAAACTTTTTCCTAATCATGATGTTAAGTCCTTTTTTACAAAGATCGAATAAAGTTTTGTTTAAAATTTCTGTTAAAAAATTTTCGCCAATATGAGAATGTTACTGTAACTCTTCCGTGTGTCTAAAGGATATATGGTAGAGGGGGTATATACGTGTTGGAGTAATAGTTGTAGTGAGTGGTTTAACAATTTAAAAAGTTGTTCCTACTTGAATGTGACTGATTGTGTGTTATTAGTGATTTCAGATATCCCAAGAGAGAACTATAACATGTAAGAAACCCAAATCTGATTACATATTACTGTATATAGGTAGTGATATCGTAGTGTGCCTCGTAAAAGTGACAGGATTTTAAGGATAGAAGAGACCACCGAAGGTCCCTTCGGTAGACCTTCCCGAAGGAACCACCGAGTCTTCCATTTCTCATATGGACGTCACGCCCTCTGGGCCCAAATTAGGAACACAGTCCTTGTAGGGGACCTCTTCGTTTACCGTTGGGTGAGGTCATAGGAACGGACCTTCTAAGGTACCTGTCTCCTCGGACCGTCCGATGTCAGGTACCTCAGCGTTTCTCAGTCTGTGTCAACGCGATGAAGTGAAAGTGAAAAGTTTAAAGGAGAGACGAGACAGATTAGTAGAAGAGGGAAACTAGGTAGAGACCGTTGATGACTACATACATGACAGAGGTGTCAAAAAGGAAAAGGTTTTGTCGTGAAATCTACTTTAAAAATCATACATCTAAAAAGTCTAACCGAAGAAAATGAATCATTATACGTAAACAAAGGAAGTACAGAAAAATTTTAATATTAATAAATAACTGGTAAATAAGAAAAAAATTCTGACTCTACATTGAAAGAAATATTGTATTTGTAAATTTGTAATATTATAAACCTTTGTTGGATTTACGGAACTCGTACACACGAGTTACCGAAACCAGTACAGACTGAGATACACTGAGGTACCTGACATCGGGTGGTCTGAGGAGACAGGTACCCTAAGAGATCCGTTCTTAGGACCTCACCCAACGGTACGGGATGAGGTCCCTTAAAAGGGCTGGGTTCCTAGTTTCGACACAGAGGATGTAACGTTCACCTAAGATATGACGACTGGGTAGAACCCTTTAAATTTACGTATCACAATATAATACGTAAATTGTATCACAATACAATTATAACTATCACACAATACAATTACAATACAAATTTACGTATCACAATACAATACGTAAATTGTATCACAATACATTACAACTATACACCGTACATTGTTGTACGATAATAAATAGGTGATTTTTATTATTAATACTTTTTTAATTATCATACCCTTTTTCGTACCAAATACGATTTTCTTTCTAAGTCTTTTGTAACATTATACATGATTTTACCTATAATAATAGAACCCAAACATAAAGAAAGGAAAGGGTGTTGATAAGAAAAAGAAAAAAATTTGACTTTGTCACAACAAATAAGGTGGAAATATTTATGTCCTGTTTATGAAATCAGAGTGTACAACTAAAAACGAAAATTATTGAAAATTACAGTACGGATAAGAGAGACACAAAAGAAAAAAAAAGAGAATTAAAATAGTACCTCGTATTAACTAATCGTTGTAACAATCAAAGTCCCCATCTCTTTTCACTAAGTCAATATGTATACGGATAAGAAAACGTTTAATAAAAGGATAAATCTAATGATGTCTCCTAATTCGTCTTAAGGGTCACGATATGTCATCAGGAACAACCAAAAGACAAAATTCATGTCGTCATGCATGTACAGTTAGAGTTTGAGGATTAGATAAGGAAGACGGTGGGAAAGGGAGACCATTAGTATTCAATAAAGAGATTCGGAAACTCAAACAAAGACAAAAAATTTATTCAAGTAAACATAGTAAGAAAAATCTAAGACGTATATTCGTTATAGTATACTATAAATAGAAAAAGACAAACTGAATCAAGACATACACACACCCACGAATCATCAAGTCAGTACAGTCTGAGAAACTCTGGGGTACTTGACATCGGGTAGTCCGAGAAAGGTAGACACCTTAAAAGATCCTTTCTTATGACCCCACCTAACGGTAGAGGAAAAGGTCCTCTAAAGGGTCGAGTCCCTAATTTGTGTCCAGAGGACGTAACGTCTGTCTAAGAAATGGTATACTCGGTGGTCCCTGAATCTGTCAAGTGATCTATACTGTTAGAGATCCAGGTAGGTACAATGACGTCTACCGTAACAACGTAAGAAAAATCACCGACTCATAATAAGGAAACGTATATAAGGTCACCAGTACATACCTACACTCTCAACCTGACACTTCTTCCGACTCACGACTTCTTAACTACGAAAACTTGACACCACAACCTCTTGTGAGAACTCTCAGGGAACCTGACGTTCCTCTAGGTTGGTCAGGTAAGGCTTCCTCTAGTCAGGACCCTAAAGAAACCTTCCTTACTACGATTTCGACTTCGAGGTCATGAAACCGGCGGAGTACCCTTCTCAACTGAGTAACCTTTTTTGAAACTACGACCCTCTCTAACCCCCGTCCTCCTCTTCCCCTACTGTCTCCTACTCTACCGACCTACCGTAGTGACTGAGTTACCTGCACTTAGACTCACTTGAGACCCTCAACCACTACCTGTCCCTCCGGACCGCACGACGTTAAGTACCCCAGTGTTTCACAGCCTGTGGTGACTCGCTGACTTGACTTGACTTAACTTGGTATAGAAGGAATAGGTAGACAGTTACCTGTAAATTCAACCAAGGAACAGAACCGATAATATTTATCACGATCTCTTTTGGTATTAAGTTTTCTATGTCCGTGGGGTTTCAAGTAATGTCGTGATAAAAAGAGGTGTAAACAGAACTATGGAGTGAAGAAAGATGATAATTTAATATATGATAATAGATATACATAGTGTCAAATAAACAGGTAAGTAGATGACTTCCTATAGAATTAACGAAGGTTCAAAACTGTTAATACTTTTTTCGATGATAGTATTTGATACCACAAGTCCAAAAACACACCTGTATGTAAACGTTATTGAAACCCATTTATGGTTCCTCGTATTAACGACCTAGTATACATATCATTCTTATATAAATCAAAATATTCTCTGACAGTTACACAAAAGGTATCACCGACATAGTAAAGAATAAGGAGGATCGTGATTTATTCTCAAAGACAACTAGGTCTAGGAGTAGTCGTAAACCTCACAGTCACAAGACCTAAAACCGGTAAGGTCATCCACACATCAAGATAAATCGACAAAATTAAACGTAAAGGGATTACTGTATACTACACCTTGTATAAAAGTATACGAATATACGGTAGACATATAGAAGAAACCACTCTACAGATCGGATAAAAAAATTTTTTAATAGACGAAACATTTCCCTTAAGTGATAAAGAGACACGTTCGAAAATTATATAATCGGTTGAACTAGTAAATTTTGTGAATAAGGTGTAAAAGTACATTATGTATGTTCGTACACCACCGAGTCTACCATTTCGCAGACGGACGTTACACCCTCTGGGCCCAAGATAGGGACCCAACCCTTCTAGAGGATCTCTTCCTTTACCGTTGGGTGAGGTTATAAGAACGGACCTCTTAGGGTACTTACCTCCTCGGACCATCCGATGTCAGGTACCCCAGCGTTTCTCAGACCGTACTGACTCGTTGAAGTGAAAGTGAAGGTATGTATTACACCCATAATCTACCGGAGTACATTGAATTAAGTGTCCGTTAATATTGAAGTCCGTATCGACCGAGATCACCAAATTTTACAGAAGTCCTGAGTCGAAATTAAATATAACCAAGTCAAAAGGGGATACGACCAAATTAAAATTGTAAGATTCACGACTCTCTACCGATGGGTATTAGATAGTTTAAATTATCTTTTTTTATAATGTAGAATGAAAGTACTTAGAATCTTTTTCAAAGGTGTTAGATATAACACCCGATACTCCCGAGACGTGAGTAGGAGCTTGATCAACGATTCCTGTTCACTCGATGGTACAAGTCTAACGGACCCGGTTCCAAGATTTATTTGGGAATCTCAGTCACCACCTCGGGGTACATGTCATCTTTGTATACTTCTTACCTTCAACTCACGAAAGGACTTCAACTCACGAAAGGACTTCCATTAAGGTCGTTACGGTGCTAATCAGGTCATAAGAGTAACATGTCTACTCTATTGATTAACCAATTTCTGGTTAGTAATGAATTCTGATTTTTAACCTACACCTTCTTAACATAGTCGTGGTTTCAAAGACTAAAATGATTAAAGAGAAATAGGATCGTCGATGTCTAAAACATATCAAAGGCGAAGTTCCTTTATAAGTAAGTGGACCAGACAAAGTTAAACAAACTTCTTTGTAGATTGTGTACCGATACATCTCAAATCTGTCGAAAGGGGTAAATAGATTATACAACTAAAAGAAGACGGTATCGTAAACACTTATTCCTTCTGTGTATCTTATAATATTCATATAATACTGTATAATCTTTATAGTCTCTGAAATTCTAGAGTTCAGATATTTCTATTCAATAGGACATTCATTTATATAATATTCGTCTAGTATTCTATATTAAGTGTTTTTATACCTTAAATCATACTTCTGAAGTTAATGATCCAAAAACACTCAGTTCGTTCAATAAAATCCTTCATGTATTGTCCAAATTCAGTACATTCAACAGGACCAATCGTTTCTCCCAGTCTCCTACCTCCTTCTTGACTGTATATTACTTATTATATACTATCCATCATATAACACATGAAAAGGGTACATAGACAGATATCTATATACAATAATCGTATGTGATCATTAAAAGTGGTACATCCAAACAAAATACCGATTTTACTCTGTTTGGATGTACTACCTTTAAATAATTGTAATAAATAAATAATGGTCCTACTACGTTTATTCCATTTATGTTAATGTACTCTAGTTAGTTATCATACATTGTCTCTAAAATACATCGGACAGTGAAACGAGGTTACGGGTATCGGTCAGGTTATTCAGTACGGTGGTGGGTGGTTCTGGACTCAAGAATTTTACAGATATTCTTCTCGTATGAAATCTATCAATCCTTACTATTGTTATTATTATTTCGTGACACCGTAAATTATAATTTGAATTATCTTTTAATTTTATATGAATTATTTTTATTTTCTTGTGAAGAAACATACTTATCATTATATTCGATTTTAACTACTATCTACCACCTACCTACCTATCTATCTGTTTGTCATCCAAGGAACCACTCTTACGGAAGAACAGAAAGTCTTCTCCTTTCATCTATCCAAATGGTCCTTACTACAAAGGAATCGTTGTCATCGTTGTCCTTTAAATGTCGTGTGTAGGGAAGATTAGTATATGGGTGGATAACTCAACAATCCCCTTCGTGTGACTAACTTTGGTGGGTGGGACCGGTCCGTGGTATCATTGGCAAACGTACTCAACAAAATGCTGTCCTCTAGGACTATTCCTTATGCCTTGATTATTCGGTGGTGCTTGGCCTTCTCAATCCCTTTCAAGATTTCCTCTGTGGTGCACAGGCAGGTGAAGGACCTTAGGGAGAGCGATCGTAGGTGGAACCGGCTCGTTACGGACATGGTGGTCCCTTCTGAGACTTAATCTTACTAACCGGTTTCTGGTGGGCCTTCGATTAGGGTAGTGGTATTTTTGGGTTCTGACACTCGGTGCGTCGTCTCATCAAGAGGACGCAAGGGAATGGGATGACGAGAGGTGGGTCCACGGGAAAGGGTCATTTTAGAGAACGAAACAGTCGTGTACACAGAGGAACCTGTTAAGTAAAGACTCACAATCTGTTCGCGGGTCAAAACCCAGGACCTTCCCCAGGGAGAAGGACGTTGTATTACTGGTAGGATATACGAAGTTTATTTAGTAATACAGTACATAAAAATGAGAAATTGAGATTTAGAGTTCGTCCAGAGGTCGTGAGGGTTTCATTTTTAGTTTTGTGTAAAAGGGTAAAGATTTTGAGAATCTGTCGAGTAGAGGATCGGTATGAAATAAACATTGCCGTCCAATAAAGTCCATATTAAATGTCTTTACTTTTAAATAAATAAATGACCACATATTAAGATACTAAACCTGTTTACATATTCGTTTAAGACTGGGACTCCGGTAAATTGTTTCTCATTAATTACACACTTTCGGTTTACAATTATCAAATTACAATATTCGGACTTTACTAATTATTAAGGTAACAGAAGTTGTAATTCAGTCAAGGAGTTTTCTCATACATTATGATATTAGATGGATAGATGGATAATTTTCACTTTTCTCTGAGATCAAAAGGGATAATGGAGATCCTCTTTTTGGTATGTTTGTCAGAATGAGACTTTTTTCAAATGACTTTACTTACTTAGAGTACTACTAATTTTAATAGTCGAAATTTATTTGTAGATACAGAAAACTAATACGCGAGTTCCTTTTTACACGGTTTGTGATAAATTCTATCGATTACAATAAATTATAAATACAATAAATTCTACTTGATGGTCACTTAACAGTAATACCTCTCGATATAGAAAAATTGAATTTATAACCGGTTCAAGGACTTACTAAAACAAAAGAGATCTCCGGAATCTATTTTTCCGGAATCTCCGGATTCGTAGAGATTGTACATAATTGTACTCCAACCATTTTATAGATAATAGACACCATTTACTCTTCCTTAACGAAAAATTTTTTTAATTTAAACAACGAGAAACACCTAAAAAGGAATTATAATATTAGGAGAAACTAATTCTTTTCTATTAGACCTACTGACTCTTCATTGACAGTACTTCCTCTTTATTCCGTGAGACAAAAGGTATCTCAATAGTGTCTAAAATACGAAAACAATTTAGGATACTAATCAGTCTCTTTAACATGAAGGTTTCAAGACTAGATGAACGAAACTACGATTTCATTTTTATATAGTCTATATGGAAAGACTCCAGAGACCAAAGTCCTAAACTATTAATTGTGAGTCCCTTGTGATCCATTTACCTCTATATCAGGTTCTGTACGTAAAGATACTTTTAATGGAGACTCTGGACCACCACAAAAGAGGAGAGAGACACTTAGAGGGGTCACGGATGTATGGTACCTATATCGGACATTCTTTAGTTTAAATAGGTAAGACTGTTATTCTTGTTAAGTCTTATAAAATAAATAAACACAAGGTTTCATTTAATCTCTTTTTATTCTATATGGTAGTGTAATAATTTATGAGAAAATTGAAAATTAACGTTAACAAGTTATAATCTGTATACATATTTCAATACAGACTAAGAGACACTATGTTGAAGAACGATTATTCACGATTGAAATATTGAACATAATTAATGAGGATAAGTCAAGTTAAATTGTTTATAAAAAACTTATCGGAGAGGCCTGGTCTGTAAAACGATAGTTTGTCCTTGTATTTCTACTGATCTTTTTAAGGATAGGACCTCAAACATCAAAATTTCGGCTCTACGTAGATAATACGATTACTTATGGTACAGTTCGTCTGTTACAAGACGTAAGTGAGTCCCTCTAATTTCGTGACTCTTGTAAATTCCCTCTTTTTGTGACTATAATTAACCCCTCTAATTGTTTCTAAAGTTCCTCCTCCATTGTGACCTCTACTAGTTAATTCCTACTCAGTCTGAAACCACCTACACTTATATTTTATTTACTCTATCCTTATCACACAGGAAAAACAAATTGACTTCGAACCTCACTCTACTCACGTTAACACGTCATCAAACTCGTAAGAAACCGTAACAGAAAGAAACCTTAACCTCACTTTTGACTGGAAAAGGTCAGGACACCGGTGGCGACTCAAAAGGTTTAAAAACCCGTATAACTCACGTCGTGAAAGTGTCGTAGTAGAAAGTCCTAAACTTTATCGAGTTGACCTTAAGGTAGTGGAGGTGATCGAAACAAGCATCGTTACGAAAGTTCCGGGTGAACTGAAGTATAAGGTCCTACAGACAGAGATCTACTCACTAGTGTAGTAGTACTAATAGACCCAGTACTTCTAGAAAAAACATGTCAAGACACATAAGAACGGTGGAGAAGAATTATAGAAGACGAAGACAATCCAGGTATGGTAAAGGCAGGGAATAGCTCGGGTAGAAACGTACTTTACAAGGCAACCATAGAGATTAAAAGAACTTCTCTAGAGACCAGAAAGGGTAAGACAAGAAAAGGAGATAAAGAAACGTAACTAGCGACTTCTTCCAAAAGAATAGAGAAGAACGATAAGAAACCTTGAGACGTAAGTCTACGAATATAGAAAGGAAAAGAGGAAACGAAAAGTGGAGAGAAGAAAAGTGTCGATAAACATTCCGGAAGGGTCTGTCGGTAAAACGAAAAAACGTAAAGAAAAGGTACCCCTACCAGAACTAGGGACAGAGGACATGTTACAGTACTTGGAGTAAGGTATCCAGTAGTCTGTGAGATAGATAGTCTAGATCCGGGAATTTAGATAAAGAGTGAAAGTGACATATTAGTATTCCCTAAACTAAATGCAGTGTGGACTTACGATCGCCAAAAGGGATGAAAGAAGTTAAATTCAGACTTAAACCATTATTCCTCAAGTACTAGACTCAGTGTCAGTCGAGGACCAGAACAAAAACAACTGACATATCTCGAAGAGGTAGAAACCGACGAGTTCGACCAAAATCTTTTCCGTCTCCTTGGTCTCTAGTTTAACGGTTGTAGGCGACCTAGTACCTTTTTCGTTCTCTCAAGGTCTTTTTGTAGATAAAGACGAAATAACTGATACGGTTTCGGAAACTGACACACCTAGTGTTCTTTGACACTATTTAAGACTTTCTTTACCCTTATGGTCTGGTGGACTGGACGGAGAACTCTTTAGACATACGTCCAGTCCGTCGTTGTCAATCTTGACCTGTACCTCGTTGTCTGACCAAAGTTTATCCTTTTCCTCATGCAGTTCCGATATATAACAGTGGGACGATTAAATTGAATATACGTCTCATGTAGTACTCTTTACGACCTGATCTTCTTTGTGTTCGACCTTAGTTCTAACGACCCTCTTTATACTTATTGGAGTCTATACGTCTACTGTGATGGGAATGCCGTCTTTCACTTCTCCTTGATTTTTCGGAGAACTACTTTCACTTTCTCCTCTCACTTTTTCAATCGGATTTCGAGTTGTAAGTCTTTTGCTTCTAGTACCGTAGGCCAGGGTAGTGAAGTACCCTTTATCTACCCCTTTGTCATCTTTGTCACAGTCTGAAATAAAAAGCCCCGAGGTTTTAATGACGTCTACACTAACGTCGGTACTCTAATTTTCTGCGGATGAGGAACCTTCTTTTCAATACTGGTTGGATCCATCATATAAGTTTTCGTCTCTGTAATGAAACGGCTGATTTCCAGGCAGATCAGTTCCGATACCAAAAAGGTCACCAGTACATACCTACACTCTCAACATGACACTTCTTTCGACTCACGGTTTCTTAACTACGCAAACTGACACCACAACCTTTTCTGAGAACTCTCAGGGAACCTGACGTTCCTCCAAGTTGGTCAGGTAAGACTGCCTCAAGTCGGGACCCTAAAGAAACCTTCCTTACTACGATTTCGACTTTGAGGTCATGAAACCGGTGGAGTACGCTTCTCAACTGAGTAACCTTTTCTGAAGCTACGACCCTCCCCAACCCCCGTCCTCCTCTTCCCCTGCTGTCTCCTATTCTACCGACCTACCGTAGTGTCTGAGCTACCTGNGGGACAGAGGACATGTTACAGTACTTGGAGTAAGGTATCCAGTAGTCTGTGAGATAGATAGTCTAGATCCGGGAATTTAGATAAAGAGTGAAGGTGACATATTAGTATTCCCTAAACTAAATCCAGTGTGGACTTACGATCGCCAAAAGGGATGAAAGAAGTTAAATTCAGACTTAAACCATTATTCCGCAAGTACTAGACTCAGTGTCAGTCGAGGACCAGAACAAAAACAACTGACATATCTCGAAGAGGTAGAAACCGACGAGTTCGACCAAAATCTTTTCCGTCTTCTTGGTCTCTAGTTTAACGGTTGTAGGTGACCTAGTACCTTTTTCGTTCTCTCAAGGTCTTTTTGTAGATAAAGACGAAATAACTGATACGGTTTCGGAAACTGACACACCTA